>JAYJMB010055233.1:0-22741 GCA_036873735.1 Pouteria campechiana
GTAACCCCTAGTCCACAATCTCTTTTTTGTGTATATGTTTCTAGCTCGGTCATGCTAACAGAATCTCATCTATTATAAATTGTAAACTTAGAAGCAATGGACCACGTAGCTCGAGACAGTGTAGCATTTGTGGAATACCATCGAATACCAGCAAAATCTCGGTGGATATTTGTGGGAAAGAATTCCAAAGTAGATTTACATAAAACTAGAATATGCAAGTTAGACTTACAAGGGGGATGAAGTTTACTGCTGAACGGTCTTATATGCTCCAAATATTTGATGAGGTTACTGTTCCTTTTAAGTTAGAATACAATTTGAATTTTTCTAGCAATGGACTTCAATTTTTGAAAGGAACTGCACGTATTGGTTATGGAACAATGTCTAATGGGTTTATTATTTTAAATTCTAGCAATATTGAAAATTATTCTGCAATTAAGTCATCTTCTATTAGTTTGAATGATGATGTATTGTGACATGCTAGATTGGGTCATATAAGCCAAGACAAGATGAATCGTTTGGCTTGAGATAGACTATTGGTTCAACTCGCCAAAGTTTCATTACCAGTGTGTGAATATTACTTAGTTGGTAAAGCAATTAAGAAGTCTTATGAAAAGTCATCCTATGTCACTCAATCATTGCAATTTATTCACTTTGACATTTGTGGTCCTATGAGTGTAAGGGCAAGGTGTAGTGCCTCCTATTTTATCACCTTTATTGATAATTACACATGCTTTGCTTTGGATATATTTACCTGATCTCTCATAAATCTGGAGCATTGAATTGTTTTAGAAAATTTACAGGTATAGTTAAGAATCAGTTAAAAACAATAATTAAATGATTGCAAACAGATCGAGGGTGTGAGTACTTGTCAAAAGAATTTAAGAAATTCTACGATGAAAAGAGTATAATTAGGCAGTCGATAATTCTATATACTTCGCAATAAAATGGTGTGGCAAAGAGAAAGAATAAAACCTTATTAGACATGGTGGGATCCATGATGGCACAGATAAAGTTACTTATATCCTATTGGAGAGATGCTCTTTTGACTGTTGTATATGTACTCAACCGTGTACCCTCTAAATCATTCATATTAACACCCTATGAGTTATGGACTGGAAGAAAGCCTCATCTTAGCTTTTTGAGGCCTTGGGGATTGACAGCTTATATTTGTAGCACGTCTTACAAACATGGAAAGTTGGGATCAAGAGGAAAGAAGTGTATCTTTATTAGATATTCTGATTCTTTCAAGGGATACGTATTTATTGGCGAATATGATGATGGCACTATAACTGAAATAGAATCATGAGATGTTATATTCTTAGAGAATAAATTCCCTAGCAGAGGAGAAATTAAGAGAAATGTTTTATTATATGAAATGAATGAATTTGGAGAAATTAGCAGGCAAAATCAATCTATTGAGGAGGATAATGATCTACTTCAATTGCCTATTTTGAGTGGGAGTACCAAATTCTTCGGAACCCTCATTGAGAAGAAGTACTCATCTGATTACAAAATGTCGGCGATTTTTTATCGAAGGTGAAGCACTTACTTTTTCTCCATTTGATGACGATGAACCTGGAACAGTTTCTGAGGTGCTCTCATACCTTGTAAAGGATAAATGGAAAAAGATAATGGAAGAGAAAATGGACTCTATAAGATCCAACCATGTTCTGGGACTTAGTTAAACTTCCACCTAGACGCAAGGCTATTGAGAATAAATAGGTTATCAAAATAAAACGTAGTGTGGATGGATTCATAAAAAGGTATAAAGCATGCTTTATGGTGAAAGGATTCACCCAAAAGAAGAGTATGGATTTTGAGGATACTTTTTTCCTAGTTGTGAGATTTACCTCAATCCGATTAATTCTAGCCATTGTCTCACATTTGGACCTCGAATTACATCAAATAGATGTAAAGATGATATTTTTCAATAGAGGATAAGGAGATTTATATGGATCAGCCAGCTACTTTTGTAGAAGTAGGCCAGGAGGAAAAAGTATGTAGACTTAACTATTCGATCTATGAATTAAGACAATCATCCAAGCAATGGTATTTGAGGTATCATCGAGCAATATTAACATTTGGTTTTTCAATAATCGATGAAGACCACTGTGTGTATGTCAAGAAGCTTAAAGATAATTTTATAATATTATCTTTATATATGGATGATATACTGAGAGCCAGAAAGAATAAAGAGTTTGTCATCATTGTTAAAGAATGATTGTCCTCAACTTTTGAGACGAAGGACAAGGGTGAGGTAAGCTACATTCTCAGGGTAAAGGTCTTGAGAGATGGATCAAGAAAGTTGATATATCTTTCACAAGAGACATATATCAACAAAGTACTTAAGTGATTTCGTATATAGAATTGCAATCTCATAGATACTCCTATGGCCAAAGGTGATGGCTTAAGCCTTGAAATATGTCCAAAGACTTTAAATGAAATCAATAACATGAAAAAAGTTTCTTATGCTAGTGCAGTTGGCAATTTAATGTATGTCATGATGTGTACTTGTTCATATATTTGTTATGTCATAGGATTAGTCAGTTGACATCAGTTGAACCTAGGACGTGAGCACCAGAAAGCAGTTAAGTAAATTTTTGGATACTTCAAAGGCACTGCAAATTACACGCTCTAAGGACATGATTTGCAACTAAGGGGATATAAAGACGCTGATTGGGGTGGTGACCTTGATGAGCTTAAATCTACATCTAGATATGTCTTCTCACTAAACAATGGAGTCATATCTTGGAGTAGCAAAAAAGTAGTCATGTGTATCATTATCAACCATGGAGGTTAAATTCATAGCATGTTTAGTTGTAGTATAAGAGGCAGTTTGGTTGAAGAGGTTCTTATTGCATCTAAGAGTCAGTGTTTTGACTAATAGGCCTGTATGTTTATATTGTGATAACCGGGCAAATATTGCACATATGAAGGACTCTAGATATCACAGTAGAGCCAAGTACATCAACATCAAGTATAATTTTATAAGAGACATTGTAGCCCGAAAGTTAGTGATATCTGAGTATGTCTCCATGCATAGGATATTAGTTGACCTTCTAACTAAACCTATAACAAGAGATGTGTTTATAAGTCATGTTAAATCCATAGGATTGCATTGGTCTTGACTGTATCACTTGTATTGTTCTTTCATTGACTCACATTGAATAAATATGTTTTGATTTGAAATCAATTATTTGTATTTGTAGCATTACACTTATTCATAAATAAAACGTATATGTCAGACGGGTAGAGAGATTGGCCTACTCATATTGGCCTTTGAAATTCAAAAAATGTGCAAAGATGAGGTTGCTTATTTGTCACACTCAAGGGGTGTTGGAGTTAAACTTATGTCGTCTTGACTGATAATCAAGTTAAGATCATTAGTTACATGATCAAGGATTTTTGGTAACCCTATACCTGTAAGATAGCCAGATGTGAGACCTTGATAAGCACTTGAAGATGACGACTGTCAAGTGAACTCAAGTTTAGGTACAGTTGAGGAACTGTGTGGATTGATCTTTAAGGTTTTTGAAATGTACATATACTGTTTTTTGAGAATTGCCTCCACCATAGAACATGTATTATACTACATTTGTTAGATGCAAAAAGTAAAAAAAATAAGCAAGAGTATTCATACTTCCTCACTATATGAGTTCTTTGAAGGCTAGATGAGCTTTCTAAGAAGCCTCAAGGGACTTCTTGATATATCTTGAAGTAGCAGTTCAATGCCTGCTATCTCGATATTTTATCAAAGGGTTATGATTGATACGACCTAGCGAGACATATCGAAAAAATGATTGGTTAAAATAGATAGGTATGATCTGAGAAGTTGGACTGAATATTTTGTTCATGTTGAAATCTATATGTGATTATCTGGCCATACAATCATATTATCGTATGATTATGAATATATAGTAGATGCACACACATGTTAAGCATTATATGAGGGATTTAAAATACTTTGAACAATAATGTGACATAAAATCAGTCTGAGGAAGGTAAAATTATAATTTTTTCCTTTCAGGTAACTCAGGAGTTGCACGATCAATTTGGCTGTATGATTAATATCTAAGATCTTTTTTAGTTTTCATATACATTCCAAAGCCCATCATGTGTGAGTGAGAGATATTGAATGTTATCAACGTTCACACCCATGATAGGCAGCGACATTGCCATGGGGACGACGTTTGGAAAAGTTGTGTCTCATTCGTTCGGCATACCACTTCTCCATTTATAAATAGGGAACGTAAATGAGTTGAGATAGTGGGTAGAAACGGAGGTCTTAGAATAATCCAAGCCATTTGGATTATGGAATAGAGGCATTTTCCCCTATGTGATTTGTCTCGGACTCATTGAGAGCAAGAAGTGTGCGGATCGAAGTTTAAGAGAGATAAACGATCCTGAGAGGTATGCTTCGGCTATCATTATCCTCCATTTAGATTACCAACACTATGGAAATACAATTGGATTTATTCCTCCGATTTGGACTTTGGCAAGGAGTTCATTGATGGTCTTAGTCCAACACAATTTAAGCATGTTGTTAACTGTATCCTACAACTCCATGAAAGCAAAATAATCAAAATGTTCCAGCTTCTTTTCTACCTTCACGAGAGATGCTTGTCTGACACAACAAAGTAGATTGAATTTGTCACATCCAAGGGAGTTGAAGAGCTTAATCTTGACTTGGATCAAAGTTTGGCATATGATGGAGGTTGGAGAATTTGTGCAGGCACAGAGCCGCTAGATTTGCCTGATTGTTTATTTAACTGCAAGTCACTGATCCATTTGAGTTTGAGCCTTTGCATTTTCAGGCCACCCTCAAATTTCAGTGGTTTCCGGTCAATCAAAACTTTGCATCTCAGACACGTGAAGATCACAGATTTTGTATTGGAAAACATGCTATCAAATTGCCTGCTGCTCGAGAAATTGTATCTGAGAGATTGTGGCCTACTGAATTCAATCAAGATTTGTGTTCCTGATCTCAAACTCAAAAGCTTGACACTACTCCATTGTTGGAATGCCAATGCTATTGAGATTTTTGATCCCAGCCTAAACTCATTTCAACATTATGGCCAACTGTTTGATAGGTATTTGTTTAGGAACATCTCATCCGTAGAGGACGCACAGATCAGTTTGACTGATTTTGAAGGCAGGGGACTTGAACATGGATGGAGGCAGCTCCTGCTGAGCCTCATAGATGTTAAAGTCGACGATGTGCACCGGACCATTCATGGTATGTGGTCATCTCTACCATTTCTTTCATGCAGAAATCATTGGCAACTTTTTAACAAGTACAAAATTATATGATTCACAGCTCAATGAAGTGTAACTAGAATGTACCTTGTCCAAAAATTTTCGATTGAAGATGCAGCCTTGACGAAGTTGTTGAATATGGAACTTTGCTCCAATCCTTTTTATTTAACCATGAACCATCTACTCGGTAGCTGTCTGTGAAATTGTTAAAGTTGCTCTGTTGGAAGATTTCGGGGCATGGTCTATCTGCTATGGTTTATCATTCACATCATTTTCTCCCATTGGTATCAAATCTGATCTCAAGTTTCATGGTTGTTTAGTAGCTGGGTGCACTGATCGAGCACCGGGTGGGAGATTTTCGAATTGAGTTCCACAACTTGCAAGAATTGCAGATCGTGATGGAATCACCTTTCGAACATTTTCTTTCTGATGTTTACACTTTCTTTCAAATATGCAACTGTCCTTGTCTCGAGAAGCTTTTCATAAAAGTATGTCTTCTCTTTGTGCTGTGCTAATTTCTCTTCTTATTGTTTGTTGGCTGGCTGTCGCCTCTTACATGGATGCCAGCACATGTGCCACACATGCCATGTATACAGAATTTAGTTGCTTGAACTGAAAATCATTTACATGGTTTCACGGAGGTGCAATGCTAGAAATTTTAGCAACTGTCTGTAATTTGGTGCATTTAGGGCCAATTTTGCTGCGGGACAGCCTGGTTTTGGAGGCGCATGTTATGGACCCAGCTGATGCATGTTAGGATGCGACAGACCCCAAAACTTCTAGACTCAAATACTTTCTTCAAAAATTAGCAAATGCTCCATCTTTTTTTTGCTTTTACATGCTCTTGCAGCTCCCATCCGCCAATGGAGGTGCTTGCTCTAGCAACGCCATCGCAACGCCAATGGAAGAACTGCCAGATTGTGTTTTTCATCATCTCAATTTTGTAAAGATGAACACCTTCTAAGGGCAGCAGAATGAGATACAGCTAGTGAAATTCTTCCTAGAGAAGGCTGTTGTTTTGGAGTCTATGATATTGATTACCCCTCAAGAACCTTACTTCCAAAATGGTGTTAAAAGGGCTACAAAATCTTGCTGTGGGCAGACTTTGATGCCATTAGCACATCTACATGAGCAGTTGTCGCCCTTACAAAAGTCATCGTCTGATGCGGAGATAGTGCTAGGTGAATTTGATTGCAGTGGTTTCCACCCGTTTCATAATCGAGTTTACTGCTGGGTTTAAACACTTCTGTAGATGTGCAGTGGAATTGGACCAGTCTCTCCTGTCTACTGCCCACAGATTGGAAAACATTGGCTAATCCCACGAACAATAAATTTAGATTATGCGTATAAGTGACATAAATGATCCACAATCATAAAATAATTCAATGTTGTTTTTACCCTTATTCACATTTTTCTTTATTATATGATTTTTGTGACGACTCGAACGTAAATCGTGTGGCCAGTTTTCACCCCGGGTACAGAGTCTCAATCCAGGGATAAGATTGCCATCTGCCACTGTCAGAATCTTTCAATAGCTTGCCAGGCGGCAGCAGCGGATTTGCCTGCATCATCCTGTCGCGACGAGCGCCACTTCCGCCCCATGTCAAAAATGTGCCGAACGTCATACCATTTAGGGCTTGTTTTATACCCAATTGAATACATCAACCGGTCATTAATTTCGACATTCTTCTCAGAGCTATATACTCCTTCAACAGTAACAAGAGCAAGCTTAGATTTTCCAGCTGAAGAAACACCAATCAGACCCTTAAATGATCTAAACCGAGTGCATGGGAAGTACGATGTTTAAACTTTAAAGTGACTTTCGAAATGGGGTTGGCCCATCAATGGACACTTTTTTTTTTTTACACTTCTACCCAATACGCATTTTTAACGGTCTAGATTGGCGGATGCGCATGCAACTTGTGCAAAGAACGCTTCACCACCGTTTTAGAAGCTACGCCGTTCCCCGCACGGAAAGAAGTAGCGGTAAAGAGGTTGGTACTCCCGAAGCGACACTGATGATACGCGGGCACTTGAAATAAGTTGGTGGGTCGTTGAAAATATGGATTGAGACGTAAATGCTGTTTAACAAACGGTTGGAACCAAAAAAGGCCAACAATACACCATTGAACGCTCCGCAATTCTCTTTTTTTTTTTTTTCTATAATATCTATACTTTATACTTTTAGTTGTTGTTGTTATTTTTTATATAAAATCTTACTTATTGTAACTCTATTTATTTTATTTTTAATCATTGTTTTGGGTTGCATGATCTCTTTTATTCTTTTTATTTTTATTTTTAAAAATTTTATTTTTCTTTCTTATTTTCTCGTTACCAACTGAGTCCGCAAAAGTAAAATTATTAAGATATATGAGGGCATGCATGAGAAATTAATGTTATTAAACGAGTTTTTTTTTCAAATATATTTATTTGGTTCATTGAATATTTCAATTATACCTCATTTGTTGTATAAATTGTAAAAATAAATAAATCATCCTATTTGATCTAAATTGTAGGAGTATCAATGCTGTTCTGTTATGTTTTAATCAAGTAAAAAGAATTTAAATAACTAAAATACCTTACAAACTTCTTCTTTCCATATTAGAAACCTAATCCTGACCCTAACCCCCTCCAACCGCATACGAATAAATAAATCGATGCTTATTTCATTTATTATTTTTAATACAATATGCTTAGTTACAAATATAAAAATGATTTATGTAAAAAAATTACAATAATTGGAGAGTTAAACTTTTTTTTTTAATCTTGCGTATGACCCATATGGATTTTTTTGTTGAAATAATTTTAAGTAACTTGGATATTTTCTTGAAATAATATTAAGTATTATCATGATTAAATGAATAATGTTAATTATAGTGGACAGATTAAATTTTATTAAATCGTTTTGGAAGGCTGCTCTCTTAACTCTTCGCCAACCCCGTACAAAGCGATCACTGCCATATCTATTTTTATATTACAATTGCATTTTTTCCCCTAATTTCACCTATTAAAAAACCCATCGTTTACCACGGTTGAACCCCAGACAATCCATCAAGCAATCAAAATCACGTGTACCAATTTTAATTGCAAATTCGACAATTAATATTATATTTCTTTCAGCATTAGGATATGGGACTCAAATCCTCCCACAATTCATCAAAGAAGTCTCTAGTAACCGAGGATAGAATTTCTCAGCGAATCTGACTGATGAGCGATGATCTCAATTTATGCTGCTAAAAAATTTCCTTCTCCACCCGTGTATCAATCGTCACGTGTAGCCAGAGTAACAACAGATAAGTGTCTTCGTCATACCATAAAAACAACCACGTTCCAAATGCCCAACAAATGGTTACACCCAGTTTTCAGACAAGCTAACCCAACTGCAGACAGTCGGCTGCTGCTAGAGCGTAGAAGAAACTGGAAAGAAAAGAAAAAGAAAAAGAAAATCAGTAGACAGAAAAGCCATTCCACTTTTCTTCGAATTCCCAAAGCCCCCATCTAATTTCCGTCCTCCATTTCTTACCAAAACCCCACAAATTCCGTCGCTTGGGGCTTTGCTTTTACACCCCCCAAGTGAAGAAACCAATCCATCTTACCCAATTTTAGCCCCCCTTTTGCCTGATTTCTGTTCTACAAATGGAAACTCCAGTTGGGTATTTGTTTGTTTTTCTTGGGGTGTGGTTGGTAGCTCTGGCGGCGATTGGGTCGGCGAGATTTGTTGTGGAGAAGAACAGCTTGATGGTGACTTCGCCGGACAGTATCCGTGGGAAGCACGACAGCGCGATAGGGAACTTTGGGATTCCTCAGTATGGAGGTAGCATGGCAGGAAATGTCGTGTACCCGAACACCAACAGGAAGGGCTGCAACCCGTTCGAGGAGTCATTCAAATCCAAAATTGGGGCACTCCCAACATTCGTTTTGGTTGATCGTGGCGGTAAATGCTCTCCCTTTTCTTTTTTGCTGTTGAATTCTGTTGTGATTTGTGTGTTTGTAAGCTGTGCGACGGCTGATATTGGGAGTTTATTTATTTATTTTTTATTTGTGATGGGGAGATTATATATCAAATTGAAAGTGAATACTTTCCTTGATATGATGGACTCCTTTGGTCTTTCCTGGATACTTTGTAGAATTGTTAGCGAATAGGGCGACTGTCCTTGTAGTGCACTGCCAGCTGCAGCTGGGATTTCATAATTAGGCAGTTTGGGTGGTTATGGATGTCTGACGGGTAGCATTTAAATGGATGATTTCTTGCAAATAATAATAATAATAATAATAATAATAATAATAATAATAATAATAATAATAATAATAATAATAAATCGTGGTGGATGGGATGTTATTCAGTGGGAAAAAGCAGTATAGTGATCGCTACAATTGGTTGATTAGAATGGTTTATATAGCGTGATGCGTCCATTGCAGGGCCAATGGGTTGAATTGTCTCAGCCAACTTTCCCCTTTCTGATGTTGTATTATTTCCTAAACATGTGTTGACTGTTTTATTTTGTTTGGGGGTGTGTTTTCTTCCATGTCTTACTCATGCGTCTTATTCTAAGGGAGGAATATTGGATATCATGACGGTGTATACATCCAGTGAAAACATGCCGAAGTACATAGATGATCTAAATCTGTGGTCCCGTTGATTGGTCTTATACCAATTAATGGAACATTGCTGAGAAGAGGTAGTTTCGAATGGATTGAATGTGGTCAATGTGATTTGAATATGGTCATTCAGCAGGTCTCCGATTAGAATATTCCAGGTTGGCATCAATATTTCTGGTTGATATTTGTGTACCATAACATGATCTGTGTGATCTGGGACAGGGACTTCTGCAGTAGGGTTCATTTGAATATTATTCTCAATTGAATTGCGATCTGTTGGATATAGAGGCATTATAAAAGTGTATCGTGTTTTAATTCTTGGTTTTTTTGTGTGGTGATTTCCATTCTGTCTTTTGTCCATGTCTTTTCCAGAAGCTTCTTTGGTGGATATCTGCACTATCTTTGCTTTACAGTTTGCCCGTAATTTCTCATGAGTTGCTACAACTAAACACATGCCTGTATGCATGCTTTCAGCAACTCATATGCTTTTTCTTTTTGTTATGTATTTTTGATTTTTTATAAAGATGTGATTTCTGAAGCTTGGATGTTGTTATTTGCATACTTGTGGTAAGATGCATCATCTGCATGCCTTGTACTTTTTCTTTTCTGAATGTTGGAAAGGGTATGTACTTGCTTTGACTTCTTATAGTGACAAGAATTCATTTTTTTTTTTTCCATTACTAGCTTTTATCAAATACTCTTTGCTAATGTCAACCACATGGGTTAATAATTGATTGTGCACTTCAACATTGCAGTAGCGAGTTCAAGCGAACCCTGCATGTAAAAAATGAAAAGTAATGTGCTTGTATCTGTAGGCTGAAGAATCCTGTCCCTGTCTTTCTGCATACTGGGTGTACTGATTGTGATTTGCAGAGTTGCCATATATGCATCCTTTTTTTTGACTTCTTTGCTCCAAATGTTAAACTACCTCGACAAAAAGAAGAAGAAGAAGAAGAAGAAGAAATTGAACCCTTCATATAATGCTCTTTAGAGAAGAATCATAAATTTCACTGTCCCTAGAATCATGAATCCCAGTTTCCCTACACATCCGATTTTAACACAGGCTTCTCATCAGCAGATCTCACCGTTTTTGTGCCTTGGTTTAAGAATTAGGTCCCTTTTGTCATAGAAAAGGCCTAATACATAAGCTGGATTCAGAAAACTGATCAGATCTTTTTCGAGGACTATTTTTCTCCCCCATTTGATGATTGAACTACCCTGGTATCAAGTTATATTGTATGCACAACAAGGACTACTTTTTTGAAAACCATGGCCTTATAGAACCAGTTGTTGCATTGGCACATGCAGATAGCATTGGACTCAAAGTCTATTCCGCAACACTCAAAGTTCCTCCAGACTCACTGTCCTCATCATTTTCTGTCAACCCTATGTAATTCAGCATTTTTCTGCTCATTTGCAGATTGCTTTTTCACTTTGAATGTTTGGAATGCTCAAAATGTTGGGGCTTCAGCAGTTCTTGTTGCTGACAAAGTCCCTCTAGACTCAGTGTTCATATCATTTTCTGTCAATTCTATGGATTGAGCATTTTGTGCTCTTTTGTAGATTGCTTTTTTGCGTTGAAGGTTTGGAATGCTCAGAATGCCGGGGCTTCAGCAGTTCTTGTTGCTGATGACACTGAAGAACCATTGATTACCATGGATTCCCCACGTGAAGATGAAGAGGCTGCAAAATACATTCAAAACATAACAATCCCATCGGCACTCATTGAAAAGAACTTTGGCGACAGACTCAAAAAGGCCATCAACCATAGAGATATGGTGAATGTAAACCTTGACTGGAGAGAAGCAGTCCCACACCCAGATGATCGTGTTGAGTATGAGTTGTGGACCAATAGCAATGATGTGTGTGGACCCAAATGTGACATGTTGATGGAATTTATCAAGGAATTTAAGGGTGCTGCACAGTTACTTGAGAAAGGTGGTTACAGTCAGTTTACACCCCATTATATAACCTGGTATTGCCCACAAGCATTCACCATCAGCAAACAGTGCAAGTCTCAATGCATTAATCATGGAAGATATTGTGCACCTGACCCAGAACAAGATTTCACTCAAGGTTATGATGGGAAAGATGTTGTCATTGAGAATTTGAGACAGTTATGTGTGTTCAAAGTTGCCAATGAATCCAAAAGACCTTGGGTGTGGTGGGATTATGTAACTGATTTTCGGATAAGATGCCCTATGAAGCAGAAAAAATACAACAAGGAATGTGCAAATGTTGTTATTGAATCCCTAGGTAGGTAGGCCTCCAAATAATTTATTTCTTCACCCTGGTCATTTGTTTTGAAACAATTAGGGCCTGTTTGGATAGGTGTAGTGGGGAGGGTGTAGTCTTTACTCTCCCCAATACACCCGTTTTTCCACATCCTTCTATTTTCACTCAATTCATTTTACTCTGTATATCCCTTTCTTTTCCATAATTACCTCTATTTTTCAACCATTATCCCTATATTTTCAATTAGTACCCTTATATATTCCATAAAAAGCCTATTCAAACCAGTCATTACTTTACTTTTTAAACAGTTATCATATTATTTTGTTTTTATCTTCTACTATACTACATTTTTCATGCTCTTTTATCTTCTTTTGTGTGTGTGTGTGTGTGTGTGTGTGTGTGTGTGTGTGTATTACGTCCTCATTTGCACTACACAGTTTATTGCAGTCTCCAGTACATCCATCTAAACAGGCTTTTAATGCACTTGCCATGTTGACCACTGCAAGCAGCCATATACACTCTAATAGAGATGGTGGAAGTTATCTGGTCAGTGTCATTGGTTGAGCCATCTCACCACGTGTGCCATGCCCATATGGCTAGAGCGATTTTGGAACATTGCCATGCTTTTTAGACAGCCATAGTTTTAAGTTTTAACACACAAGATGGCATTCATGACAAGCTAACCAGATTCGTGGTCCTGTTCATCATTTACATTGTGCCAACATAGCAGAATCTTTCATAGTCAAATGTCAGGAAAATTTCATATGGATATTTTGGCTTTCATTTTATTCTAAGGATGCTTGTTAGTATCAGTCAGTGGATTTTGTCGTATATTTTGAATTTGGACAGGCCTGGACAACAAGAAGATTGAGAAATGTATGGGGGATCCAAATGCTGATGTGGACAATCCTGTCCTGAAAGAAGAGCAAGATGCTCAAGTAGGTGCCATCTGTTCTATGCTCTCCTATTTATTATTATTTTTTGTAATAATTCTGTCAATCCCTTATTGTAATGTTGCTTTTTATTGCTGAACTCTTTCTCAATTTTATTGTGATTACTTGTTCCTAATTTGATTGCTCAATCTTTTAGTTTTTTTTTTTTTTTTTTTTTGAGTGGATGGGGATTTGCTTGCTGTGATGAGTGGATTGAATTATAAAAATACATTTTTTTTCAAAGAGAAGTTCTGGGATGAGACATTTCTTAATATTCATGTTGGGAAAGAATGGGATTTTTCCCTCAAACATGAATTTGAAGGGACATCAAAGTTAGTTCTCTCCATTTACGTAAATATCTTATAGCATTTTGATTTGATGGTGATCAATTGAAATGTCATCATGTCTGTTAGTGTTTTGCATTTTGATGAGGAAAGCTATTGTGCATCTTTTGCAGGTTGGAAAAGGATCTAGGGGTGATGTTACCATACTACCTACCCTCGTTGTTAATAACCGGCAATATAGAGGTCAGTCTTGGAATCTTGCATCTTTATTTCTGCCTTTCCGGCTACTCTTGTACTAACGTGTCAGCTTGCAGGAAAATTGGAGAAAGGTGCTGTTTTGAAGGCTATTTGTTCTGGTTTTGAAGAAACTACTGAACCACCTGCTTGTTTGAGTGATGGTAAGCTTCATCATATTGTAGGTTCTTCTTTTCTTTAAAGAATGCTGATGTTTAAAGTATTGACATGGGAAGGGCCAATCAATCATTTGTGCATGTGCCTGAGTATGGAAAATTGATGGTATCGTTTAAAGATCACCTTTACCATAAGTCAAGACTGGCCCTTTCTTTGTTTGGAGCCCTGCCTGAAAGAGGTAAATCATACCAGGAGGACGAACTAATTCTGTTATTGAATAAAATCCAGCCTTACTTATGGAACAGCCTGATGGTTTTATTGTGCTTCTTCATGGTGGGACCTACTTAGTCAGTGATTCAGAATTCACATGTGTGCACATTGGCACCTGTGCTCCCTTTTCATGTGTGTTGACAAGAATGTATTGTTGATGATAACCATTCTTTGTATTATATAATAGTTATTGCAGCAACTTCTTTACTGTGATGTGTTATTTTGGTTTCATATAGATATTCAAACAAACGAGTGTTTGCACAATAATGGCGGCTGCTGGCAAGACAAGGTTGCCAACGTTACTGCTTGCAAGGTATGGTGGATACAAATTGGCTAGCATACAGAATTAGATGTTTTCATTCATGTTGATAGTTGCATTAATTCTTCAGGATACATTCCGTGGAAGAGTATGTGAGTGCCCAGTGGTTCAGGGTGTGCAGTTTAAGGGTGATGGTTATAGTAATTGTGAAGGTAAATCTTTCTTATCCCCTAGAGAAAAATCTTTCTGTTTTCAGTTGATTCACACTAATTTGATGCCATTTGCACAAGATCCAAGTACAGATATGATGTCCAAACCCACAAGTCAAGCTAGTCTAGATGATTGGAACCAAACTTCTGCATGTTTGATCCCTTGTGTGACCGACCTTCTGTCATGAGCTGCACAGAGTCCCACGTTCCCTATGTGTTAGGGAGATCCTTGGATTTAATTGAGGTGACAAGGGAAAACCCAAATGGACACTCATCTTGGGTGAGTGACCCAGTCTCATGTGTGAATCTGGACTGTATGACATTTAACATCAAAGTAACCTCGGGGGTGCTGGCATGTAGGCAACTTGTGCTGCTCTTACACAAATGTGTGAGGGTGCCACTCAGGCCCATGAGAGGTGTAGTCTTCTCCTATGGGTGTAAATTTTGTCGGGATTGTTGTCAACCTAACCCCAACCCTATTTGCAAAATGTTCAACACAACCTTAACCTTTACTCTCTTTTAAAACCTTTACCCAACCATTAAAAAATGGGGTTGGGGTTGGGTAGATAAGGTTAACACTCCTGATTATGATAATTTTTTATGTTAAATTTGTTTATATAAGTATTTTATGTTAATTACAACATAAAAAAAACATCAAAGGTTTGTTTTCAATGCTAAAATGCAAGAAAAAATTAGGTTGCGTTGAATTCAAAATTTCCATTTCTCCAACTGAACCCAACCCAATTTTTGGTTGGTTCATCAGGTTCAAGTTGAACCCTACCTAATTTATACCCCTAGCTCCTCCTCCCAGGTTTCTGCCATGTTGTGAAGGGCACCTTCCGTGTGAGTCCTTCTAGTGAGGGTGCTAGGGGATTGAACTCGGAAGTATGTCATGAGCTGCATGGAGTCCCACATGGGCTATCTGGTCTGCCTCATTTTAGCTTGCACTAAAAGAATCATGCTACCTAAGTCATGAGGTAGGCTGAGACCTTAAGAAGAAATGGATTGTTGGAAGTGTTAGGAGTAATAAAGAAGGGGTTTGAAAAGGATAAAAAGCAGGGCACATTTAACTTATAGCCTGTGAAATGGACCAGCCTGGTTATTGTCATGCATGTTGGTCCAGTTGATGAAGGAGACAGATTCTTCAGGCATTTGTCACTTCTGGAAACTTTTTCACTTCTGGCCTTCAAAAGTTTATGGATAACCATGGGTCCATGCCTCTCAAAGAAATGCCATTAGAATTTTAGCAGTTCTTTCTTTGATGAATTTTATTTATTATGTTTATTAGTTTTAATATGCGAGTGACCATTTAATTTCCTTTTTTCTCTTTCATGATGCAGCAAGTGGTCCTGGACGGTGCAACATAAATAATGGCGGTTGTTGGCAGGACACTAGGGAAGGGCGTTCCTTCTCTGCATGTCTGGTTTGTGCAGTGCTTATGATTTACATTTTTGTCAATCATGATTATATATATATGTATTAATGTTTTTGTCAATCACGATTATGTACATACATTCTCATCTCCGTTACCTACAGGACATTGGCGGCAGCAAATGTGAGTGCCCCCCTGGATTCAGAGGCGATGGTGTCAAAAACTGTCAAGGTTTGCTATTCACTACCTATATATTGCACGTGCCAAGGAAAGTCCTATTTCCTGGTACATCAGAATTTGTGTTCCACTGCTGCATCCTATGTGACAGGTGGGGCCCATGGATTGACAGTAGGGAATGTCTCTAGGCTGTCTTCCTGATAGGAAGATCCTAGCCACTAAGTCATTTACCTCTTTATTCCTTTTGTAGCCATCCTCCTCTAACGAAAGCATTGGCATACATCATGAAACCACCATTCACAGGCGTACAGTTTCAATGTGTTAGGATTGGATTTTTTCCCCCTTTTAAATTTTTGTCCCATGAATGTCTGTTTCTGCTAATTTCACAATATTTCATTTTCCCATGCTGCTAGTAGATATAAATGAATGCAAAGAGAAGAAAGCCTGTCAATGTCCTGAATGCAGCTGCAAGAACACCTGGGGTAGCTACGAGTGCACCTGTAGTGGGAATCTTTTGTACATTAAGGACCATGACACTTGCATAAGTGAGATCAGCTTTCTCAAAATATAAGCCCATCACACTAATGCTATGCTACTTAATATAATTATACGGTGTCCATGGCCATATGCAGGTAAGAGTTCAAGTGCAAAGACACAGTGGAGTGCTGTTTGGGTCATGTTGCTTGTTTTGGCTATTGTTGCTGGTGGTGCATATGTTGTTTACAAATATAGATTAAGAGTAAGTCCATTGCGTTCCTTTTTTCCTCAACTAGCATCAAATATAACTTTGTTAAACCAATGCAAAACCTGGCCTTGTATCTCAATGTCCAAGCAGTGTATCAGTTGGGCTGCAGGATATAGACACGTGGGCCAGTCAAGCGATGCTTCATCCAGGATGGTTTAAATTTCTAGGATTGCATGTTTGATGTGCATGGCCTGGTCCCTTAGCTGAGTTATTTACACAGTAAGACTCACCTGATACATGGCCTCAGGGCCCATGCATATTGCTGGTCGGCATGCCTTACTATAGCGCCATTTCTTGTGACTTGTTTGTGTCATTGATGTCTGCCTTCTATTTGTTTATTTCATATCTATGTACACTGCAATAGACTTTTTAAATGAATTTCAGCTAAGCTGTTAGCATTTGTTTAAACAGTGAGGAAATTTTGTGATAAGCCATTAAGGCAATGCATTTAATGTCTGACTTTTGCTAGAGAACCCACAATTAATTAGCCTTTTTTGGAACCTGATTGTTGGAAAGATTCATGGCTTAGATCCATCATTTCAAGATAGTCTTGGATGAAGCTTCATGTCTTAGATTCATAGTTTCAATATAGTCTAGGATGAAGCTAACTTCAGGATTGAATCTGGGGAAATTGGGAAAAGATTATCATAAACAGGATAACTCTTGGGACTCAATCACATGCTGATCTCATATTCCCTTGGATTTTGATGATCCTGGATATAGCACATTCAATGTTATGGCCCTTGAATTACTCTACATGCATGTTTTTATATGTAAGGAGAGATCCTGATGCTTTAGGCATCAATAATTCTCCAAAAAGAGGAAAACTTTCACAAAAGAAAAAGAAAAAATTCTGGCTGTAACTATGTTCAAGCCTGCATTTAACTATGGATCCTGATTCTTTAGGCATCAATAATTCTCCAAAAAGAGGAAAATTGTCACAAAATAAATAAATAAATAAATAAATAAATCTGTCTGTAACTACATTCAAGCCTGCATTCAATATGACACTTGTGCAAGATGTGAACTTTTGATTTGCTGGCCACAAATTTTGTCCGCTAAGGTAAAACAGACTTTTCACCCTTAGATCCAACTGAGCATGGATTGATTTGATCATGCATGTGGGTTCCATATCACATTTATGTCACATCATCACAGTGTCAACCTATGGTCAATACACATCTGGCTGTGCTTTTCCTTACGTGGGCCACACTGTACATCACGTGGATGGCTAAGGGAAATCCTTCGCACCACTCATCTTTCTTCATACATATAGGCCTACCATGGTGTTGCATAGTACACCACAACAATGAGTCCATAAGTTGGTAAGCTTTGATGCATCTATAATGATGTGCTGTAGGTGGGGATCTTTTTGCCTCAATACTTTATACTTCTGTTTGCTGTAGGCATGGATTAGATGGATGGCATTAACAGAAACTATCTGTGGTTGTCATATTTTACCATATAAATGGATTTTAAAGGCCAAGCTTTCTGCTTCAAGTCTCTGATATTGTTATCTTGTGTTTGGATGGTTCAGACATACATGGACTCAGAGATTAGAGCAATAATGGCCCAGTACATGCCACTGGACAGCCAAGGAGATGTCCCAAATCACGTCAGCGAAGATCGAACCTGAGCAGACTATAACTTGAAAGAGTTCTGAGCTGGGCAGTGAATTGTTGTTCCCACGTGGTTAAAGGTACCTCTCAGAAAGCTAAAGGAGCATGTTCTGTAAATTATAGCAGTTAATAATGCTTAGTCTTAGATGAGATTGCCACGGTTTTCTTCCTGCTGCATTTCGTTGGTGTTGGTGCTGCATCTTGGGCTACAGATTGGGTGTTCTAAAAATAGCTGGTGGTGGGAATGTCTGTAGAATGCAAGAGCCTTATGATGGGTGCATAATTTTTATGGGGTGGATACCTTTCTTGCCCTCCTTTGATTAATTCTGTTTCTAATTCTAGGGTGGATCTAATTTGAGTAACCTAGAGCATGGAACAGTCCACTAAGCCTGAAATAACCTATCACATCATCAAGAGCTCATCAAATATGCCCTCGAAAAGGTTGAGTAATTGACTTGTCTTGGTTAAATCAAGTTTATGTAGTTAAGTTGATTCAAAATACTGTGGTTTGGTTGTCTTGGAATTATTTATTTATTTACCTGTAAAAGGGGTAGAAAAGCTGCCATTTAATGTAATTTGACATTTTAGTTACCTAATGATCTTACTTTTATCCTATGTTATTATCTATATTTTCAATGGTTATCTTCCACATTTTCATTCAAAAGAATATTTATTTTATTTTCATTTATTACGTCAAAGTGCATTGCACATTTCCTCTTTTTTCTGCCATTTTTTTTTTCCAAATTTTTCCCATCTCTTTTCCACTCCTTTTCCATCTTATCCAAAAACACAGGCAACTTTTCAGTATAAGACCAAACAAACCCACTCAGGGACGATTGACCCCAATCAGTTAGGAATGAAAATTCGTGAAATATATTTTTTGAGCTAGTGGGATCAGATTTGGACAACGTAGGTTGCATCCCTGCATCAAAGAAACTGGAATTGGGTAATCAGAGCTATCGGAGTTCATTACTTTCGTCCTCCTTGGTTCAGGTTTGAATTATGGAAATAGCCTTTCCAGGGACAACGTAGGTTGCATCCCTGCATCAAAGAAACTGGAATTGGGTAATCAGAGCTATCGGAGTTCATTACTTTTGTCCTCCTTGGTTCAGGTTTGAATTATGGAAATAGCCTTTCCAGGGAAATGAAGATAAGACCATGCATCTTTCCTTTCTTAGACCTGGTTTTTTCATCTTTTTAATCATATGTAGGGTGAGATTCTCTCTCTTAGGAGCCATACCATGGCTAAGACTTTTTTAAAGTCATTTTAGAACTCTTTGAATCCTCCTTATTTTGGACCTGTTCACACACACCAACCTCTCTATAGGAATGCATAAATCTATATGTAATTCCACTCAATTATACCCATCATTTCATGAATTTGAACAAATCTTTCTACACTCTTCGATCATGCCTTACGATATTCCAATTAGCCTGATGTGATTGATATGTACGTCTTATGAAGCTTAAAATTCAAAGCTAAAATGAAGTTTGCTAGTTAACTTTGGGTCAAATTCGATCTCAAGCAAAGAAATTCAAAATTAATTAATTATTTTGTACATTATGCAACTTATTGCATATAAAAATCCATACGACATTTTTTAAATATATAGCGCATGAATGACCCTATTTTGAGCTAAAGCAGGCCCAGCTCTCCATTTCGCCGATTGCTGATATCAAACCAACGCTGAAGTTAATACAAATTTGGCTTGTTTGATGGTTTAAGTCTCAACTCGGCTTCGGGGGTGTAGATTTCAAGCTAAACTTGAGCTGGTCTTGCTCGGCTGAATTTTGAGCCACCTTAGCCTGTTTACAGCCTTTGGGAAAACAAAACAAAACAATCTGGACTTACAAATTCATTCTTGCAAAGACGAACATCGGGAAATAGGTGAAAAATCTAATTTCCTCTTTATTCCTTTTTAATTGATGCGATCTTCAATTAATGTAGCAACTGTATTTTTGTTCATTATTATTTATATTTTAGTATTATTTCTTATTTTTTAAAAAATTATGTATTTTATTTTTACTTACTTTATTTTCAATCATTAGCTCTTGTCATGTCACCTTTTTTTAATATTCCATTTTTCTACCTGTAGAGTAGATCTGAAATTTACATAATTTAATTCCATAAAAATTTCATTTCTTAACGGTTGATTAGATGTGTCCTTTTCATAATAATTTTATTATTATTATTATTATTATATATATTTAATCGTTATCTCTCACATTTTTTTCCATTCAATCCTATTCCTACATCAAAAGACGTGCCACAATGTTAAAAGAAACACGAGACCGATTCGATGCATTATGAATTAATCATGAAGCTAAGTCCGTCTCTCTCTCTCTCTCTCTCTCTAGAAAATAATATAATTCAATGTTTTTTATTAATTAATCAATTGAAAGATATCAATAATATCCAACACACCATGTCCATTGGCACTAGAAATTTCTGACGAACTACTCCAACAAGAGTCATGGTGTTGTGGTATACTTGGGTTGAGCTGGTCTTATGACCATCACTATCATACATTACACTTACAACATCCATAAAATGAAAAGGCCAATATACATACATACATACATATATATATATATATATCAACTTTGTAATCTAATATTTTAGAATATTGTTTAAAAGGTGCTCATACTAAATAGCGTATCCCATCCGTACATACGGACATGTCCTATTACAGTCATCGAAGCGAATCTCATCAGAAAACTATGGCACTTTACATAATAAAGTGTCAATTTGTAACAGCTGCGAAGCATAGACTGCCCAATTATTTAAACTATAAACTATGCTCATCTGGCATAAACATTTAAATAATCGCATGTTACTTTGGGAACTCCCAAAGGCCAAACACAAAATGCATAGAACTGTTCAAAATCTGCCATCTGTCTTCAAAGCTGGTTAGATTCCATGAGATTTGCAAATGGTAGTAGCATGCTTGACACGGCCAAATTTAGTTCTTTGGGATATTTACAAAATAAATCCTTTAACTTTGAATACGTGCAAATTAGCTCTCATATTTTATATATTTGCAAAATAAACTCTCCAAGTTACTATATGTTGCAAAATAAATCTTATTAATTGATGGAGTTTTATAAAGACTAATGACCAGAGTTTAAAATATAAAAATGTGAAAGTTATTGGACTTAATTTGTAAGGGATTTTTGAAAGTTAGAGGACTTAAAATTAGACCCTTTTAACTTAAAGAAATTTTTTGATCTTAAACTAATAATTGGAGCATACTAATCCTTAGGTTGTTTACAGGAGGTCATACAGAAGAACAACTTAAAGGTTAAATTAAAATTATTGCAATATCTTAAAGGAGAAGAAGGTTGTCGCTAGGTCAAATCTTTATGGGTGAAGGATTATATAAAAACTAATCCTTATCTCTAATCACAGAAGAGAGTATTGTGCCCCTTGAGTTTTGGATTTGAAGGGAAATCATCTTGGTGGAGAAAGGAAATAGAGGCTTCCCTTGACAAAACCAAATTACAAATTTCTTCAAAGAATCCAAACTATTGCCTTAATGATGGAAATCTTGGCATGGTGATTGTTGTGGGCTGTCAACTCAATTAAAGAGATGAAGACATTCTGGATATTAAGGTTATGACCCCATTCAGCTATTCCTGTGCATCTAAATTGTCCTCTTAAGGATTGCATGTGGAGCTCTGACCACTCAAAAACAGCCGTGCTCTCATCTTCACAGCTTGCTCTTGCATTTTGATTTACAACAGGGTTGCGAAACCCATTCATCCTAACAAATCCTAAATGCATGAGTACTTGAGTTTTTGGATTAGGATGTGGTTGATTACACCATATTCTGCAAGAAATC
Organism: Pouteria campechiana; assembly: GCA_036873735.1. Classification (NCBI taxonomy): domain Eukaryota; kingdom Viridiplantae; phylum Streptophyta; class Magnoliopsida; order Ericales; family Sapotaceae; genus Pouteria; species Pouteria campechiana. The sequence continues at coordinate 22,151 of JAYJMB010055233.1, forward strand.
AGTAATAGGGTGGCAATAAGCTGATACATTCTGTTGTCCACCACATAAATATCCATTTTAGATTCACCATTCTTCAACACGGCCATATTAGCATGACCTGAATATTTAATTTTGCACAATAGAGTCAATAGTTTTATGGCCCCAATATCGCTTTGTCTGCATACAATGCTCTGATGCCAGTTTATTGAACCTAGTGTGATTTAGAAATAAGCAACTGGGGAAAACAAACATGTTGTCGTTTAGGAATCTGGAAAAGAGAAGGAAAAAAGTCAAAAAATGGAATCGTAAAAAAAGGAGAAAATGACATGACTATACATGAGATAATAATTAAAAATAAAACAAATAAAGATAAAATAGACATGATAATTTAAATGCACCAAGCATAGAGATTAACTATCATATTGTATGGTAAAAAATCGACAATGATCCTTTTATATTCGCATATGAACCTTCTAATACGCCATGTGTCGACGTCTTTACTAAAGATGTTGGGTGAGATTAATTTCTTAAGTTATTGTCCAAGCTGGGCTTTTGCAATTCTGATGATCCAAGGGGGAGTCTCACCAAAATATTGTTTTTATTAATGGTAAA
>JAYJMB010055244.1:0-27912 GCA_036873735.1 Pouteria campechiana
GTTTTTTCAGCTGCGCGGTCCGCTACGTTAGCGTGCCATGCATGCCATCTTACGCCGACTAGGAAGCATGGCACGCTACTGTAGCGGACCGTGCAGTTGAAAAAACCTATAGTTAGATGTAGTGGATGATACCCAAATCGCACAGCTAAGATGGTTGTTCGCTCATGCTTTCGCCTGAACACGGTTGAAGTGTCGCAGCGAAGACATTCTCCAAACCGCACAGTGAAGACGTCCTTCAAACCACGCAACTGCGCCAGGAACTGCCACTGTTGAAATTACGTAGTTGGGACGTCGTAGTTGAAATGAAACTGAAGTGCCGCAGCGGAGACATCCTCCAAACCGCGTAGCAGAGACGTCCTTCAAACCGCACAACTGCGCCAGGAACTGCCACTGCCAAAATTACGCAGTTGGGACGCCGCAGTTGAAATGAAACTGACATGCCGCAACGGAGACATCCTCCAAACCACGCAGCAGAGACATCCTTCAAATCGCGCAACTGTGCCAGGAATCGCTACTTCCGAAATTACGCAGTTGGGACGTCGCAGTTGAAATGAAACTGGAATGTCGCTGCCCGAAAATAGCTCATCAATGCACTGTGCAATTGAGAACCAATAAGCATATTTTTCAAGAGTTCCCAAAAATGTCCTAATGGTGGAGCTGGAATGCCCAAGATGCCCCCATGTTGGAGTTGGAATTCCCAAAATACCCCCACTGGTGAAGCTGGGCATATTTTCCAAAGGGTTCCCAAAAATGCCCCAATGGTGGAGATGGAATGCCCAAGATGCCCCCATGTTGGAGCTGAAATTCCCAAAATACTCCCACTGGTGAAGCTGGGCATATTTTCCAAGAGTTCTAAAAAATGCTCTAATGGTGGAGCTGGAATGCCCAAAATGCCCCCATGTTGTAGCTAAAATTCCTAAATTACCCCCAAAGGACCTCAAGCCTATAAATACCCCTCCCTCTTCTTGAGAAGGGGGGGGGGGGATTTTTGAAGAAGAATTCTCTTGGAGAGAGAGAACTTGAAGGAGGAGCTTGAGGAATCTTCAAGAGGCAGGTCCCTCACTTGACATCGGTCGCCTTTGACCACTAGTAATCTCTCTAGTGCCTGAGGGCACTCTGCCATGGCCCCACCATGGTACACACATAGGCCCACCAATGCTGTGGTAATGGTAGGTCCCATATGGCCAATGGACAATAAGATAATGATGAATTAGATATTTTAAACACATTAAAACCTGTTTAAACCCTGTAATTGCTCCATAAATTAGAAAATTGATGACATTGTCTTAAATTAACTAAGAACTGTCATTAGGACTAATCACTGTCATTAGTGCTAATCATGATTAGGCTTAATTCATGTAACCTAGATCTACGATCTCTCACAATATAAACGACAGAGATCGCCTGCTTGCAGTTTTCCATAGGATATTGGAAAACACTACTCACCATCTCATTCAAAAGCCTAAGCCTAGGACTGAGTCACTGAGTCGTGACTCACCGAGTCACTGAGTCATGATTCATTGAGTCAAACTTAGCAAACACCACTCACCAACTCATTCAAAAGCCTAAGTCTAGGAGCGAGTCATTGAGTCGTGACTCACTGAGTTAATGAGTCAAACCTTAGAAAACACCACTCATTGACTTATCCCAAAGCCTAAGTCTAGGATCGAGTCACTAAGTCATGACTCATTGAGTCAAACCTTAGCATATACCATTCATTAAAATAATCAAAAGTCAAATCCAGTCATCCTGACCCACTTTTCCTAAGCTTCTCATGGGTAATTGAGAGAGCCGAGCCAAATCCAGTCATCCTCGTCCCACTTTTCCTAAGATTCTCATGGGTCAATTGAGAGAACTGAGCTAAACCTAGTTAACCTGGCCCACTCTTCCTAAGCTTCTCCTGGGCAATGAGAAAAGGCTTAACCAAACCTAGGTTACCTGTTTTCTTCTGATCTCTTTCAGGTCTAAATATAATAGAGATCACCCTGGCCTGAGTCCTTCCTGGATATGCCAATTGGGTCACAAAACATCTATTGTCTCTATGATTTCTTACAGTCTAAATAATAGAAATCACCCAGTCTTGATTTCACCCGGGATAAACCAATTAGATCAAAACACCCATTTTCTAGTTGACCTAGTATCTAGCAACCCAGTCTAGAATCGTGCCATCCCATCTGCCCATTGACCTGAGGCGATCTCCTAAATATCAAGTCATTGCAATGTGCTCGGCGATCCTAAAGACAACACACATCTATTTTGAGAGAGAGTGTGTGTTTTATTTTTGGATTTCTAAGATGCATTGTACTTTTCCTTTTAATTAAGGATTTTCTCCATTGTGGAGATGTAATTAGGACCACTCGTCATCTGGGATGTGAACATATAATTTTTCTGATGTACACAGCAAGTGTAATCAATTGAGGACAATCAATAAAAATCAAAATTGTTTGATTCATTCCAAAGATGACCAATCTTGTGATGTAGTTCCGTTTACTTATTTCTTCCTCATTTTTGTACTTGTTACACTTTTTGTTTCCTTTTTGGCAATTTTCTTTTCAATTCCCCCAAACTTAATTTCTTTTGCTTTACTCATACCTCTCTAACAACCATATATATATATATATAATATGTCTCTTATAGATTAAGCATGGTTTTTCAGGTTGAAAGGGTCAAGATAATGAGGCTAAAGAAAGAAAAGTTGAATAGTAGTTTTTCACATGCTTTATATATTTTGTTCCCTCATAAGGCTCAATGGAGACACTAGTGACATAAATGTACTAAGTTAGCTTTTAAGGCTCAAATTGATTAAAAATAATTGCCTAAATCACTTTCAAGTAAACATGTAATCTAGGATTTCATCTTGAGGGATAATCAAATAAGTTCTAGAGTGCTAGTGTCAACCAAAATAAGACACTGAATTCACAACACTATTAACTCATCAGCATACACTTTGCATGATTATAACATACTGTGCTCAATAAATTTTTTATCAATCAAGAAAAAGAAGGATTTATCATAAGAATCATTAAATCACAAGGTCACATCTATCCTTTCTTCTAGATCATGTGGAATGGTAATCAAAAACTTAGCATAAGTTACTAATCATCAAGGGCGAATCCATCCTATTCAGTTTCAACATGTTAACATAGTTACTCTTGGATTTCCTTTAGCTAAATCAACATAAAAATTCAAACATAACACATAAGCAACTCCAACTAGCCAACCCAACTAAACACATGACACACAAACTAAATAAATTATAACAATCCCCAAACTTAGACAAAAACATCCCTAAACACAAATAAAATGCTAAACACCCCCAAACTTAAATACAACATTATCTTAAATTTGGAATAAAGCATTGGAAAACAAGGACTTCCCTGAAATGGATCACTCGTTGAAGCTGTCATCTTGTGCCTAACTTGAATCTTCATCTGGCATATCTGGAAGTGTAGGTGGAGGTGGGAAGATAATGGAGCTATCACCAGGTGATGTGTTACAGCTCTAGAGCATGGCGGCAAGGGCAGTATTGGGATCCACCATATATTTGTACATCTTCCTCTGGTCCCTCATTATTTATCTTGTATAACCTTGATCACCCACGATACAAGTCTAGAGATCGACAAGTGAAGGTTCTTTAGAAGAAGAACCTCTTGTGGGCCTTTGCTACGGAGAGCTAGGTGGTGAAGATGAAGGACTTCTTCTTGCATTTCTACATGTTGTCTTCTCAAATGAATCTATTATCGAATCATTGATGATTGGTAAAGGAAGTTCAAGTTCCTCTTGAGCAAAGATAGGAACTCTAGCCTTGAGACACAACTAGCAGATGAGTAAGGGTGTTCCAATCTATTAGTGAGCCTCCCAGTAATGAAAGAGATAATGGAGCGCTCAATCACTAGGCCCACATCAGTAGATAACCCTGTCGAAATGGTGGAGTTGAGCATAGAACATCAGATACATTGTTGGAAGGCAACATTTTGGCTGATATAAAGTAATACCATGTCTTGCTTGTTACTTCCAACTGCACTCTAAGAAAACTGATAAACCTGTCATTCACTATCTTCCACTTATTGCCAAAATGAGCAAGGAAAGAAATAATAGCATCATAATCCGATCCCTGTTCTAACCAAGCAGAGTATTCATCTTCTTCAATTTCTTTCAACTCATAGACCTAATTAATGGAAGCTCTATCAAACAAAACCATCTGACCATGTATCAACAATTTCAGCACCATAGAGTCTACTCTAAACTGCACTCTAGCAATGGCATAAAATTCTCAAACCAATGGCACCACTGCTGCCTCTAGCTAAGATGTGAAGGACAACCAATGCCGAGCTCGAATAAGGTTGACTATACCGGTGTAGGTTATGTCCAAGCCTCTCTCCCTTATCCCTTTATGATTAATCATGGAACTATTGAAAATTTCTTCTGCTCGTTCATTGAAGAATGTTGTACAAGTGGTGCATTAGGATCCCTTGTCCTTCTCTTCTTAGAGGGACCGGCACACACAGTCTTCCTTGGAGGCATGGTGACAATACAAGAAAGAATATAGTAGCACAATACCTGAGTAATCCTGATGAATCAAAATTACCAAACTTCTTCAAAGCCAAACCACACCACTCTACTCAACTATGAAAGAATCACAAGCACCAACAAGAAAATGTACTTATATCATAATAACCAAGTACTTTCTTTACCAAGGCATTTCATCAAACACATAACATGTACATAGAATTTTCACAACAAATGCCTTGATATATTCTCAACTTCAATACCAATACACACCCACGTGAATCACATGCAATCTTTCAACATATGCCCCACCAAAAGCCACACCCAACTTGGCACAAGCAATTCACCAAACACTTGATGTGTACAACTTCAACCAAGCTCATACGTGAAAACCCAACTTTGAATCCTCCCAAACTACCACAAAACCAAAGCACTTCACTAAGAAAGCCAATAGAATGAAGATTGAGATGACCCAAACAACTTACTTGTGATTCCAAGAGAAGTGCATGAAGTTGTCAACCCAACTTGAAAAATTTCTTGAGGAAGATGATGAATAGTGGAGTGGGAGAGTTGAATCTAAGGATGGAATGGAAAATGGAAGAGTTTGGTGGTGAATCTTGAAGTTTTGGAGTGTGGAAATGGGTTTAGGGTTTTGTTGGGGAGAAAGAGAGGGAGAGAGGGATGAGAGCTTGAGTGAAAAGGTGAGAGGTAGTGGGTTGGTGCATGTGGGGGTGCCCCTTTAAGGAGGTGTGAGGCGGCGCCACCCTATTGCCTCTTTGCAATTTTTTTTTTTACATTGAACAGTCTTGGCGCTGGCGGCACTAGGTGGGCACCGGATACGCCCACTTGCTACCTCCATTTTGTGGGTTTGCTGCCTCAAAAATATTCTTTTCCAATTTCTTTCATCACTCTAAATTTGATCTCCTTGCTTGAACTCTTGATTTATGCATTTACCCTATCAACATGAAACAACAATATAGTAAATATAGCAACTATGAAAATATAAATGTAATCTAACAATTTAATAATCAAAACAAACTTAATTAAACTAATGCACTAGCCTACTTTAATAATGCAAAAACATCACTACTTCTAGAAAATTGAAAAGATGAAAAAATAATAAACATGGTTTGCTTCCCAAGAAGTACTTTATTTAATGTTTAGGTAAGACGAACTCTCTTTTTCTATAAATTTTCCACACTTCGTTCTGCTGCAATTTCTTTGGCTTGCTCTGGTTGGCTAGGCAACTTTCTAGGTCTGTGACCTTGTATTGCTTCTGCAATTTGTCCTAATTGAGTTTCCATCTTTTTGATGGATGCCTCCATGTTGTGGAACCTGGAATCAATGGTTTGGAATTCAACTGAATGATTTTGGAGCTCGGTTTCTATTGCTTGCATGAAACTCTAAAGTGTCTTTTCAAGCGTAAGCCTTTTCTGTTGGGGTTGAAATGAGGTTCTAGTTTGATTTTGATTTCCTTCGTTATTCCAAGAGAAGTTAGGATGATTTCTCCAACTAGGATTGTAGGTGTTTGAGTATGGATCATTCCATGGCCTCTGGTTGTAAAAGTCATTGCATTGGCCTGATTAGCATCACTTGCAAAATATTCATTTGAAGGGTAAATATTAGGTGAATGTCCTGAATTACCACAAAGAGAACAAACCTCTATAGGAGCAAGTTGTGGTTGCTTCAATTTCACCATCATTGAGCACATTGCCTTCATCTGCTTAGCCATCTCTAACATCTACATGGCTAGTTCAGAATTGGTGTTTACTTCATAAAGTCCCCTAGATATACCTCTTACACTTTTCTATTGGGAATTTGCTCCCAACATCTCATAAAGTTATAAGTTTTTTTTGGAGTCTTCTCTCCCATGGCTCCACTTGCAGCATTATCAACCATGTCTTAGCATAGTTGTGTCAATCCATCATAGAAAAATTGGTTAAGCAACTCAAGTGGATATCTATGATGAGGGCATTAAATCAAAATTGCTTTGAACCTTTCCCATGCTTCTTGGAAAGCTTCACCATCCATTTCAGCAAAAGTGCCTATTTTGCTTCTCAATTTAGCAGTCTTTGCATGAGAGTAAAATTTTTCAATGAATTTATTGTAAACTGCTTCCCAAGTTGTCAATGAACCAGGAGCTATTGTCATGAACCAAGTCTTGGCTGCATCTTTCAGTGTATGGGAAGCATCTCATACATAACTGATCTTCTGTTAGCCCTTGTAATAGGAACTTTTGGATGGTGGCATAAAAATTATGCATAAAAGTCAATGGATCCTCTGAAGCTAATCCATGGAAATATGGAAGCATATTAAAGTGAATATGTTTTAAGTTATAATTTCTAGCATTCTTATCTAATACAATGCATGAAGGTGAAATCCATATAGTACTCTTTCATTAATTGTTGAGCATGTTGAGCTTGTTGCACTTGTTGCACTGGTTGAGCCACTCAAATTTCCTCATTGTCAGCCACGTTTACTTCTTCTCCTTCGCTTAAAATCTTTGTTTCAATTTCCACTTTGTCAACATGATTGTTTAATGGAAACAGAGTAGGGTTCAAAGATCTCCTTTCGTGCATTCATAATACTGCACCAAAAAGAGGGAAATAATAAAAAATAATCTTATATACAATTATAAACAAAAATAAAAAAAAGAATGTAACTAAATTTAATTAAATCAGTTTGGAACCATTCCCCAACAATGGTGCCAAAAACTTGATGGTTCAAATTATAATTCCTTGCAAGTATATGAACGTATAGAAATATAGTACGCAATGCAAGGGTCAATCTCACAGAGAACGACAAACCAACTTAATTAATCTTAGTTACTAAGTATAAAACTAAACAAACTTTGAATGAGGTTTGGTATAATTTCAAAACTTAATAGAATAAAAATAAATAAATAGCTAAGGATAGTGCAGAGAGATTAATATTCTAGGGTTCTGATTTCACTACAAGATAATAACTATTTGCCAATGGAATGTTGGATTTAATGCCTCACTTGGGTCCATTTTTTCAAACGTAAGATCATTACTGTTAGATGTGTGGATCCTCTTGAGAATATGTTAGAACCTCATAAAGATCCCCTAGAAACTGCCATACCATTCATAGCTATGTCTACTTAATTCATCCCCATCCATTAGCTATTGTGGCAAGAGTAGAAGAGAAAGAAAAGCAAGTCAGTGAAATGCAAGCTCATAAAACAGAGAAAGAAAAAGCAAGAGCAGAAAATGTGTCGAGGTCAATTCATTAAAGGGAAGCAAAACGAACAAAGAAGTTATTGAGTTGTTTTGTATTTGAGATAGTTCTTCTTATATACTTGATGAAGTTTGTGATGTCTTTGAAGAGGAAGAAAAAAGGATTAAATGGATATCTATAAGAGATATTATGTTCTTAGGAGATTACCAGAACCAACATCATATAAGTCCAAAGGCCTTACTTTCAATGTTACCAACTTTAGAGGCCAAAGACTAGGAGGGAGAAGTAGCACTAGCAGCAACCCCCTTCTCCCCCATCCAAAACTTTGGATCCTCCGATGTGACCTTCCGAAAGTAATGGACACATGTTTATGCATGATTCCAAACTTGATCGAAGGATCATAATCAGGCTCCACCTCAATATCTCTACCCCACCTTTTCCTCCATCCATCCCATCCCTACTACACCTTTCACTATTAGATTAGCACTTTGTTTGTACAAAAATAAATCTGAGTGTATCTTTACTTGTTACTCTATTTATACTGAAATGAAATGAAATATCCTTTTGTGTTCATTCTGAGTATTTTATTTTAATGCACATTTTGTCTTATGTGTACTTTCTTCCTTTATACCTTTTTGATAATGAAAAAAAGGGGGAGAACTTGTATGTTCAATGAAATATGTTTAAATAAAAAGGGGGAGAAAATTATGTGTTTAATAAAACATGATAGAATCCAGTGAACTCATTTAGGGGGATATTAGAAAAACTTATTAAAGATGCACTTTAACTGTGGGAGATAAATATGTGTTGTTATAAAAGAACATATCTATATTTAGTTCCCATGTCTTATTTTATTTATTTTGAGGAATACATGATTTATCTTTCTGAAAGGTATGTTACTCAAATGTTTTGTCATCATAAAAGAGGGGGAGATTGTTGAACCAAACCTCTTTTACTTGGATTGATTTTCATGAAGAATATGTTTAACCAACCAAGTTTTGATGATGAGCAAAAACATATAGTGAACTTTTAAGCTACTGATAAATATTTCCAAATTGTGCATTAATGAATAACATGTTAGGAAAATAACAACACATACAAGACCATATCAAAAGAAGATTCACAAATTTACAAGGATGAAAACGTAAATGCTCAAAAAAGAAAGAATGACACTAAAACTTTGAAGATAGGTGTTTGAAACATCTTCTTAAAAATATCTCAAACACTTTCAAAGAAAATTAAACAGATGCCCAAGCTCAGACAAAAACAAGCTTCAAAAGTAGAAAAGTAACTAAGTTCTGGACTCAAGCAAGTTCAGACATTGTGTGACCAATTCAAACATAGAACCAAGTTTGGACAATGCTAAATAAGAAACCAAGATGCTGAAACTCCAAAGCCAAGTTTGGACATAATAGATCTTCTTTTGGGAGACAACAAAATCAATCTGGACACAATAGAACAAAGCTTTGAACATTGCCATCACAAGAGTTGGTCAGTCCAAAATATTAACTTCGGACATTGCTAGGTCACTTCTGGATATCACCAAAGTTCAGATGTACGACCAAGACAAATTATGTGTACTGTAAGTCTAAAATCTTAACTCCGACCATAGGAACTCATATTTAGACATAAGTTGAATGGTTCAAGTAAGTGCTACTCATTTCAGACATTTCTAAAGTGTCTTCAGAAACAAAGAACCCGCGAGAGCACTTCAACGGCCAAAAAATCTTATCCATTTGCTCGCATTAAATGAACGTCATCTTCTCCAATGGAAAATTTTGAATCTCAGTTTAAAAGGAGTAAAGAGGCCATTATAAGAAGAGAGAAAGTAAGAGAAAATTTCTGAAAGAAATTAAAGAGCATTTACTTAGCTTTAAAGTTTTTTTCAAACTCCATGGAGAAAAAAGCAATCTGCATTTAAAGCTCAATCTCTACAATAACATAAGGGAGTATGAAATTATTTGTATTTATTGCCATACATTTTCTTTTGCTACACTTAAATTTTGTATAAATCAGCCTTTGTAAGAGGCATTTTTATTATACAACATTCTTTGTATGAGATAACAAGCAAGGGGCTTGATAATCTTATATAAGTTAGCTTGGAAACCAATGTGTAAAATTTTATTAGTGAGCTTGAAAACCAATGTGTAAAAGCTTTTTGGGGATCTTGGAAAACCAATAGGTGTTTAGTGGAACTTGAGTATAGTAAGTGAGGCTGACTTCTGAAGTGAGACTTTCATCCATTTGAAGCTCTCTCCTTTGTGCTTCAGCACATTTGAAGCCATTTTCTGCACATTGGAGGCAGTCTTTACATCTGAAGCTAGGCATCCCTTTATATTTACTTCAGTAATATACGTCAGCACGTTTGAAGCACATCTGAAGTTCTTTTTATTAAACTAAACTTCTTTTACATAGATTGATTTTGATGGTGAATATGTTTAACTAAGTTTGATGATGAGTAAAAGCATATGAGTGAACATTTAAGCTACTAATAAATAATTCCCAAGTTTGCAGTAATGAATAACATGTCAGGGAAACAACATTTGTGGACAGCACATACAAGACTATCTCAGAGACAAGATCCACAAATTTATAAAGAAAAAAATGTAAATGCCCAAAAGAGAAAGAGTGACATTAAAACTTTGAAAATCTGTGTTTGAAACATCTTCCTAAAAATGTCTCAAGCACTGCCAAAGCAGATTAAACAGATGGCCAAGCTTGGATACAAACAAGCTTCAAGAGGAGAAAAGTTACTAAGTTTTGGACTTAGGTAAGTTTGGACACTGCAAAAGCAAGTTTAAACACTGTTTGACCAATTCGGACACAAAATTAAGTTTGGACAATGTTGAATAAGAAACCAAGATGCTGGAACTCCAATGCCAAGTTCAAACACAACAGATCTTCTTTTTGGATATAGTAGAACCAATCTAGAATAGCAGAACCAAGCTTCAGATATTGCCATCATAAGATTCAGTCAGTTCAAAATATTAACTTTGGACATTACTAGCTCACTTTTGGACATCGCCAAAGCTCAAATGTGCGGCCAAGACAAATCACATCTGCTCCTAGTATGAAATCTTAACTCCGGATAAGGGAATTCTATAATGCCTAAGGTATTAAAATTTGAAGTACTAGTGGTGAGGTATTGTTTTGATTAGTAGGTACAGAAATAATGGAGGAATTTTATGTTTTAATTGAATAAAAGGTGAAGTAATGATATATGTTTCTGTAAGCTAGATTCGGATACATGTGAATGGTAGTTAATTGTGTATCAATGTGATGATGATTTGGTATGACCTTTAATTATTTAACAAGGTTATTATGAATTTTAAAATGATTTTGATTTTAATATGTGCATATATCATACTTAAGGAATGATTAAATACATTAGTTCTATATGAGGTGAACTTGTGGATTGAGCACAAGAATATATTTAAAAGAAGCTGAAAATGAAAATGATGTCACTTGTGTCCAACTTTTGACACATAAGTTGGATGATTTAGAAAAACTTTTTAACACAAAAATTTTAGATCTTAAAATTATCTTTCAAATAAATTAAGAATCACCAAATTCTAAGTTTATATGAGGAAGTTATAGCTGAAACATTATAATTGTCTCCAAATACAAAATATGTCACTTTGAGGCTTCATGACTAAATGGATGATGATTTAAAAAAATGATCAAAATTAAATTGTATCCTTTGAAATTATCTATCCAATGGAATAAGAATCACTCAATTCGGAGTTGGTATGAGAAAGTTATGCCCAATGCACCAAAACTACGTTTCGTGAATAATTAAGGATGAGATTAACTTGATAAATTAAGAATTTGTATATTATTTATGCAAAATTATTTTGTAAATGTGAGACTCTAAAAATTTTGAAATGGGAAGAATTATTTTATGGTGTATAAAAGAATAGTATATGTATAAGTTATTATGTAAATGGAAGGTTCATGGTGGGAGTGGTAGATGAATTAAGTATTATGAAATATAGGAAGAAATTTTAGTGCTAAAGAAGGTCAAATGCATGATAGGTGGGCCACATGTGCCTCTGTAGGTACAAACCGCTGAAGTATTATGAGGGGTGGAGCTTAAAATGCTCCACTAGCCCCATTTTCCAGCTCCATACATCCCTAGCCTTCCCCTTTCATTCCCAAGTTTCAGATAACCTTGTTTCACATGGAATTTGGCAAAGTAAGTTGGGGAAATTGATGATAATTAGTTTAGCAACACTCTAGTATCAATCAAACACTAAATTCAGCAGATTAAGATCGTGGAAGTTGAAGAATAAATTGGGGTTTCATCTTGCAACTTGATTTGGTGGATTTCAGTTGAAGTAAAGTACGTGGTAAGCAATTTCCATTATCCACTAATAGTTTCTAGTAGTTGGAATTTCTGAATTTTGGATTTTTAAAGTAAATCTTCATAATGGAGAAGTTAGGGTTTAGGGAAAACAAGAATTCAGTAGTGAAGTGGGTATTTTGAATATGGATTTTGGTAAGAATTAGTTTAAATGCATTGATATGTAATTTAGAATAGAAATCTCAACTTATAGATAATGAGTATGCAGAAATTTAAAACTATACTATAGGTATTGAATGAAATAGTACTAAGAAGAGTATAGCATGATTAATCCTTTTTAGTGAGTCTATGATCATCTTTTCATTGAAGTTTAGCTAAGTAAGTGGATAATCCTTAAACAGATTTAAGTTATGGAATAAGAATGATATATGCAGTAAAGTTCTATACTTAATGATTGAGGGATATATGCTTTGAATGTAGGAGTCCTCAATTGTAAATTTGGACTTGGCCATATAAGGATCATAGCAAAAGAGAAGTGTGTTTAATAAATACAAGATAAGCAGGTCTATTTGCTTAAGTACTTCTATTGAAATTTGGATTCTTCATGATTGATAATGTTCAATTGTATTATGAGTTAATTTTGGAATAAAGTTAGCTTATTATGCTTTAGACATATGCAAATCAAATAGATTGTGTAGTGAGAAGTTTGAAAAGAAGAAGAATTAAGTATGAATGAAAGAAATGAATATAATTGGGGAGTAATTCAGTGCATGAGAGGTATTATGAACTTTGCTAAAGGTTATGAATGCACCACATGATATATATGGGATGGGATTTGATGAGTGAATTTCAGTTACTTATATTTCGTACTTTCAAGCTTAATTCCATGTAGTCTTTAAGTTGTTTGATGTTAATTTCACATGTTTTTATTGTGTGTTTAGGTTATTGGAAGAGTGGATACAAGTAGAGAAACTAAGCAAATATGGAGCAATAAAGCAATAACAGAAGGCAAATAAAGCAGCGAAAGAGAGGAGCTAAAGTGACAAAAGGGTGGAATGACCCGTGTGCCGGTGCCAATGGCTGATCAAACCATAGAATAATATTTTTTTAATATTATTTTAATATACAGAAAAGCTACATTTTGGGGGCTTGTTTTAGTAGTTTTGGGGAGTCCTATTGAGAGGAGTCTAGGGTTTTTTTGAGAGGGACTCTTAAGAGATTTTGTGTAGCAATGGAGGAGGATTCAAGGAGAGCAAAGGTGATTCAAGAAGGCTAATTGCAGTATGATGTTCTTCATGAAGGGAGTATGTTTTATTTTCTTCATGAACTAATTCATTCTTTCTAGGGTGAAGATGTAGTCATTTTTGATGAACCTTGTTATTTGGATTATTGATTTCATTCATGGGTTTTATTTTAATCTTTTGATTTGTGTGATTGCTTGATCACCAGTTTCATAAATCTTATTGATTATCTATGCATGGTTAAGGCACAAACCTAAAACACAACCATGAGCTTCCTTGGATGAGAAGGGTAGAAGGTTGAGGCATACACATAATGCACAACCATTCTAGTTGGTTCATAGTTCTTAATCGTAATGGGTTTTCACCTCAATTATACTACACACCATAAGTAATTGGAACACGTGAAAGGTTTTATTTAAACCCGCACACCAAACGGTAACAATCATATCATAGAAAGAATGAACCCAAGCAAGCATTGAGTCCAATATCCAAATAGCAAGGGACGTCATTAAGTGGTGAAATCTCAACCCTAGACCTTTGCCACTTGAGTTTCATCCTATATTATTTTATAGCTCTATATTTTTAATTATCTCTTTAGTTTATTATTCTTATTAGTTGAAACCAACAATCCATCTTTTCAAAGTTAGTTTTAATTAGTGACTTAATTTAATTAAATCAGTTTACCATTCTTTAAGGGATCAACCCTTGTTCATGCACACTATACTGCTATACAATCATGCACTTGAGAGATATTATAATTTGAACCATCAGTATTGTTTATCAAAGCAATTTAAATGATAAGTGGGAGTAATAGATTAGAATCAAGGTTAAACAAAGTGAATTAAGAGGAAATTAAAGTGGTTAAACAAGAGACATTGGGAATGAGGCAATAGGGTAAGTTTTCATGAAGAATAGGTGGGCATCAGGGACCTTGCCATGGCAAGAGGCTCAAAAAATTGCAAAATGGGAAAATAGTAGAGACTCTGCCTTGGCAAGGAATGTCCCTGCCATGGCAAGATGCCCTTATGAATAGTAATAACTTGACACATTGTTTCCTTGCCGTGACAAAGCAATCCTCTATCACGGCAAGACATGGCTTTGACATGGCAAGCCTTCTCTATGAACAGTAGAAATTTTCATTTCATAGCCTTGCCACGGCAAGCTATTTCCCTACTAAGGCAAGGTGTTGCTGTGAACAGTAATGTTGGAAAAATTTTGGTATTTTAGATATTTTGATAATGTAAGTATTTTTATGATATTTTTATTAATTAAAGGTATGTTTTATGGTAATATTTTTGAAAAACAATAAAAAAATAATGAAGACATAAGAATGATCATGTTATAATGTCATGATAATCAATGGCTTAGCATAAGAACTCATTTAGTAAAATATATGTATTTGAAAGTGATGTCTTAACTAAGTATGCAATTGAGTTTGGTTACCTGGTTGAGAATTGAAGATATTTTAGATAATTATGATGATATAGTAGACATTAAATGTTATAAGGTTTGTAATATTCGGTTTGAAAATTTAGTGGAAGTATTATATAGTGTTGAGTCATTTGAGTAAGAATTTTATATTTGCCATGCATGAATTATAGCAAATTAGGTTTGGACACCTTTTAGGATGGCCATTTAGTTATTGGAATCCCGCCCTTGTTAGGGCTTTGTTATGGATACTGCCTCCCTTAGCAAAGAGGTCTATTGTTTGTGCAACTCCTTTGATTACTTAGTAGGTGTAAATGGCAAACCTATGACCCTCAGTTGTAGTGAGGGTGGGATACATCAAGTCTCATAACATTCGTAACTGGGGTAGTAGGAAAAACTAGAGTACACCGAAGTTGTAAGAAAGCTGAGTCCATTTGATTGTGTTATTGTGTATTTGGTTTGATTGATGGCCTCCCAAATATGGTACTAATTTTTTGCAGGCAAAATACAGTGAATGACTAGAAATGAAAGCAATGCATTAGAAAGAAAGTGGATTTAAACATGAATAGACACAATCAGATATAGTAGACATTTTAGTAGATTTTTATTTAGAAATGTTGTTACTAATTGTATTCAATTCATGATATATTATGAGCATATGAATCTTATTACATACATTCTGTAATTTAAGTATTGATTTAATTTATGCTTGCTTATTGAGTTACTCAGACTTACTTTATTTTATTATGTTTTAGTTGATAGGCCAGAAGACGAAGCCCAATGAAGGGGTTGGAGCTTAGGAGGGGGATAGACCATGACAATTAGAATTTCTTATCTTTTTGATATATTTTGGAATGTATAAAAAGTGTGATTTATTTAGTATGTTAATGGTGTAAATAATGTAAATTTAAGTGTGTGAAGCGTTTTAAGTTGCATGTCATTATTTTAGTAAACACAAAGATAATTTCTGTACACTTTACTTTTACAGTGCGACTATAATTCTGGGCACATGTGGGTGTTTGTGAATGGTTATATAGGTTAAGAGTGTAAGTTTAGGGGAGACTTTGACCGAGAGTCCTCCAATTCCTGCCTACAGAATGCCTCGAAAAGCGAGGCATTACAGTAAATTTGTATGGAAGACCCATTGAGATAAATATATGTGTATAATGTGGAATTTTTGAATAATTTATTGAGTTTTATGCAATATTTGAGGCTTAAATATCAAGTGGGCGAGTAATGACCCATAATTTATTAACAATTATGATTAAATGACATTATCCCTAATTATTTGAGGAGAATTAATCATGTAATTAATGTATATATGTTTGGGAGATTTAATAACATATAAATTATGATATTTGTGTAAAACTTTTGAGGCATTTATGATGTGCATGTGCATAGAGTGATGAGGCATCATAGGAGCACCTAACCCAAAATAAGAATGGTGCTCCATCACCTCCAATAAACCCTATTTGAACCCCTCTTAAAGCACTTCACACCCACATTTGCTGCCCCCTTTCCACGTTCCTTCTTCTTTGCATTTTCACCTTAAAATTTTTGATTTCATCAATGGAAATTCATCCCCACCCATGATCATGCATTCCCCACTCATTTTGGATGAGCAAAAGGAGGTCAAGCACCTATTTTTCATCCCCTACTGCTACTTGTGTGTGGATTGAAGAAATCAAGTGGGTTTATTGCAATTTCATGGAGAAAAAAAACATCTGGATTGTGGTAAATCCTTTCCCTTAATTAATTTAAAATTTTCAGACTTCTATAGTTGGATGTGTCAACTTCGTGGAGTTGGAATGGGAATTTATACATGAATTTGATGGGGGTTTTCATGGGAAGAATAATTTACATGTTAATCATGTGACTTGGGAGAGGTTTTTGGGCATGAAATCTACCTTTCATGGACAACAAGCTAGTGGACTTTGGAGGATGCCTTGGAAGTGAATGGGTTGTGGAAAATGATTTAGACTAATTATGGATTCTACTAACCTATTTATGATGTTAATTTAATGTTGGCTTCATTAGAAATGAGATGAATGCAATTGAAATTACATAAAAAATGAGACAAATTGCTAAAATTTTGAGTGCATATGACCTATTTGTTGAAATGCTTCAATATGAAGCTATTTGAACTGTAAAGGCTATTTGGGATTAATTTGGGTGGATTTGTGCTTAGCGGGTTTTTTATTAAATTCAATTACATGCTAATCATACTGAGTATTATTTGTATAATGTTGATAATCCATGAAATTGATGATAAGTTGCTGAAAATTTGGAAATCTAATGCATGCTTGTGACTTATTTGATAAAAATGCATGAATAGGAGATAGTGGGCAACAAGTTGGAATGATTTGAGACTTAATTGAGTTATTATTGATATTTTTTTATGATAAATAAGTTGAATATAGACTGTATATAGTTAGAAATACATGGAACATGTAATTTGTTGTTAAAAAAATTTATAAATCAATCATGTACATAACTTTTCTGATGAATTATATGAAAGTGTAACTTGGAAAGAAAGATGATCCTCTACTAAAACAAGTGTTGAAAGGTGTAATTAATTATTAACGAAGTTGTTATGGTATTAAAAGTATTAAATATGAATTTAGTAATGTTGATAATGCAAGTAAGCTACTAAATCATTATGGGGATTCATAGTTAAGCTATGTATAGTACATGCATGATGAAATGTCCCTATATGAGGCATATAGGTAAATTGAATTTTGGTACATGTCATTTGTGTAGGGTTATTCAAGCATTGATGAGAAGTTAAAAGATGAAATTTGAGGATTTATGAAATGCTCTCTAGTCAAGTAAGTAGGCCCCTGTGCTTGTGTATGTTTGAATGTATGGTTTGATGGGATCATGAGTATCCCAAGATGCTGGGCACTGGGTTTTCATGGATGTTTAAATTTTCATATCAATATAGGGATTTTGGGATAGCAAGTGGTATCTCATGAGTTTTTATTGACTAATGTGTGTTTCATTACGAATGTGTAAAATGGTTGGATATAAAAAATATCCCATACCTTTATACGAAAGAATTTTTATGTATGAAACGAATTGAGTTATTCATGGGGATAGTAAGTATTGTTAGGTTTATTGTATGATTTTGATGACAACAAAACTTGTCTTAAAACTTGATTTATGATAATGACACTTCTAGTATAGGAAGCTTAAAATGTAGAAAGAGATGCTTGAAATGTATGCACTCTACTGGGATATCATTTACGTAAGTATATACATCTTGATATAAGTCTAGAAGGGAAATCATCTTAATCTATGCTTTACAACTTATGCAAATCTTATGTGGATAATTATATTATAATAAAAAGTATCAAATTAACAAAGTAGCAAGAGTACAGAAATTTCAAAATGCAGGAGCGCTGCTATAGTAATTTGCTATAGTAACCTACTACAGTGCCAGACAAAGTAGAATTGCTGAAACAAAGCTGCTTAGACAAATTGCTATGCTATAGTGACCTATGAATGAATCCATTATAGAAAACAACTACATTATATGCTACAGTAACTCTCAAAGGAATCTGCTACAGTAACCTTTAGATAAAACTATGCTACAGTTATTTGCTACAATAACATGCTACAGTGAAAATTTACTATTCTTAAATATAGAAAAATTTAATACATTGTAGTAGTTGTATCTTGCAACAATCTTCTTTTAAGGGGTCCACAACCATTTTGGAATATATAAATAGATAATCCATTGAAGAACAACAAAATGCTTGTAGGTTCTAAGTGCTAAATCAGAATCAAACATTAAGTAATCCATTCAAATTTTCAAGTGTAGAACTACAAATATTTACTCTAACCATCTGCCACATTTCAGAAAGCTTAAGTTACAGAGATCTCAAAATATATACAAAGATGTTAATCTGAATACTCTATTTGAAATCTCATACTATCTAAAGAAACAATGGAAACGTGGTAGATAGAAGAAGAAGTTCAGAAAGCAAACATATTTGTCTGAAAATGAAGAAGTCTAGATTTATTAAAAACTAATTCAGATAAATAAAAAGATAAAGTGACTTTGTCCTATGAACTACTAGAAAGACGATTCATCCGTGCAACCGGATTCATCTGTTACTTACTTCGGGCAAATTAAAAGATGAAGAGGCTTCATCTGATGGATAGCTGGAGGTAATGATTTGTCTCTGATTCGTTTTGAAAGAATGAAGTGAAGCTACAGACAAATTGAATTGGTGGAATTCGTCCAAACTTATTATCTTCTTTCCAAAATCATGAATCAAGTTAGAGTTGCAGCATCTCCTCATTTGTCAGTTGCTTGAACAAGCTATTCACCTTGTTCGATGTCAAGGTTGGCATTGCAGAATAGCTCTAAGTAGATGAAAATTAATTAGAAGATGACGTTTACAAATGTAAGATTATCAGAATGATCTTCTACATTTATTCCTACTCATCTACCTATTAGTCCCGAAGGTTAGGCAAAACCCAAGAGGGGAGGGGTGAATTGTGTATTTAAAAAAAATTATTTCTCAACACCTTTAGGATTACTCTTCCCTCTAGCAATCAATCACTCAATCAACAAATGCACAAAATAAATAAGACATAACAATTTTTATAGTAGTTTGAGTAAACACTCTACTCTACTCTTCCAAGAATACTTTTCTCTTAGTGTCTTGGGTTCCACTATTCCTAATAGCAAAAATACAATAGTGTTCCCAGCAATCGTCTAGATTCCAGCTCTAGGGGGTGTAAACAAGTGTCCCCAACACTCTTCTAGATTCCAGCTCTAGGGGGTGTAAACAAGTATCCCCAACACTCTTCTAGATTCCAGCTCTAGGGGGCATATTTACAGTGCTCCCAACACTCTTCTAGATTCTAGTTCTAGGAGGCATGAATAAATAGCTCTTGTCTGTACTCAGACGGTCACAAATCTTCTTAACTCTATTCTTAACCATTAGCTTAAGGAGCTTTATAAGAAATGAATATCAGAAGTTTAAGCAGAGAAATTTCTCAGTAAGCACAGGAGAAGGTTTCTAAAGTTGAATGCAGAAGTAAATGATCTTCTTAAAGATAGTAGAGAGACTTCAAAGAAAAGTTGAGGAAGGTTTAAATGCAAGGCTCTTGACTCTTGAAAGATTACAGAAGGTTTAGCTCAGATTTGTAAATGCTCTCAAGAGAATTTTGAATGATTTTCTCAATGCTTTGTTGGTTCCTCTGCTCCAATAATGCTTCATTTATTCTGCTTTGAATTCTAGTCATTAATAGTAGGTGAGCTCTATTAATGAAAGAGGACATTTTGATTAGCGTATTTTGAATTCTCTCACTTCAGTTTAATCCTCATATGTTGTAACGCCTGCAGCGCCGACCTTGGAGAAGATGATTTATGGTTTCTCAATAAGCTCTGGTTGAGGTATTACTTCAATAGCTGCTTTTTTCATCAATATAGAAAGATCTTTATTAATGCTAAGCATAGAATGACTATTCATTCTAACCATTGCTCATCTTTTACTTATGAAAGATGAAGTATTTGTCCAGTTGTCCATAAGACAAAGTTCCTTCATTTTTGTCTTTTGTAACTGGCAGATGAATCATCCTTTCTATTGCTACCATATGAATCAACCATTCAAGTTCTTTGTATGTTGCATCATAAATGCACATATGTCTTGTTGCTTCAGCACTTCATCTATTGGGTTTTTTTGTTGTAAGTATAGATGAAGTGTTGGATCGCGGATGGGTTTTCTTCACCCTTCGTTTGATGGTATATTTCTCTGCTTTGTCTGTTAATGACAGATGAAGTTTTTTGTTCTGCTGAAAAAAACTTTACTTTTTTCACCTTTGTTTATTCTTTTCACATGACCATTGGTATAACTGTGGCTTGCTTATGATAGACAAGAACTATTGTATACATACTGTCTTGCATCCATCAGATATAATTTTCTATTTTGATGGACGAATGGAAATAGCCAAGTTCTTTTCGTTCGTGCTTTGTGTGTTACAATACTTCATCTTTTGCATCCCTACTTGCTCAAGCCTTATCATCATGAAATATATTTTTATACTCATTTTTCTTCAAGATCTGCAACTTGATTCTACATGCTAAAATCTTGATAGCAACCATTAGTACATAATCTCCAATCAAGTTTTGTTTGTCATTGAAACCATGTATTCATGTCAACATTCTTCTCCTTTTTGATGATGACAAAACTTGATTAAAAATTATCTTATGAAAGATAATCCCTCCCTAAATATATGCAGAAAAAAATGTTTACAATGTTTAATTATTCCACAAGTTGCCATCTTTTAATGTTTCCTTATCTTGTTTTATATATTCTCCCCCCAATTATTTAGAATGTATTCTCCCCTTGATTAGTTAGAGATTATGCAGTTCTATATTCCATTTTTGATTTTGAGGTAATTTGCATATTCATCCACCCCCCCGCCCCCCTGTCATAAGCGAAAAGAAAACATCCACTCCCAATAAGTATAGGCCAAACATGAAAAGAGAAACAAATAAAAATAGTATTTCAATTCATTTCAATGTAAGCAACAATACAATGCAGGTTGGCCTAGATATAAACATTCTAAGTTTGGGGAGATGGAGAGAGAGAGATTCTTGTGGACCCAAAGAGGGTGTCCATAAGGTGGGGTGATGTACATCCAAAACTTTCAGCGGTTTCTTCAAGTGTGAGAAACCAAAGTTTTGAATGGTGGATAGGAAGATGAGGGGTTGGAGATGTATGCAATATGCTTGTTTGTTCCATTCCCCTCCTCTTCAAATGCCCAAGATGATGGTAATATGTGAACTAAGGGTATCTGGCAGTGATGAGATTGATGAATGTTGTCGGCAAAGCCAAATTTTGAAGAGAAATGCTTGATTCTTCAGTTGAAGAATAGTTGAAGAAGCAATGGTTGATTCTTCAGTCCCCACCATGTGCTTGCCTTCTCTCTATGATTGCTTCCAAAATGTTTTTCTCTGAAGAATCTCATCTTTGTGATGCAGAGAGTACTATGACTTAGGGGTTAAAATAGATAGAATATGGGGGCTATACGAGGTAATTGATATGAACTTTTTGAAAAGAGAGAATAACTCATGCTAAAAATAGAATTGGATGTGATAAACATAGCCACAAGTTAATTATAGTAAGAAAATGAGGTGTACTCGACCTCGGGAAATAATCTTCAGAGGAAGTGCGAATGGACTACTTGATACAAATAACTTACTTCGTCTGAGACAAAGTCTAGTCTTAAGAAAGCATATTCAACATCGCCATTTCAAGCACAAAACATTAGAGATTTGTGATATCCCACATCGCTTGGGTGAGGGGGAGGTAATGAGCTTATGGTATGGGCGGTACGTGAAACTTGTTGAGGTGTCTTGATAGTAGTGTGTGCCCTGTTCGAGGACAAAATCGTGCAGCTCGATGGGGAGGTTCCTTGTAAGGATGCCCTAGGGGCCAAAGCAGACAATACGTTCCGCTGCGTGCTCTGATGTTATCGGGGAGGCGCCTTTTGTGGATTTGTATGGGCAGAGGCCACAAGAGAGCAAAACCATGAGGACCGTAGTGGTCCAAAGTGGACAATTCCTAAATAAGGGGCATGGGTCATTATAAGATTTCACTTTCATATCATCACATTAGTCATACCTAATTCTCCTCTAATGTTGCAGAAGGTGTCTAATGACTGTGGCTTAGTAAAAATATCAGTAAGTTGAGCACTTGTGGACACATATTCTTGACATATATCATGTTTTCAATATGATCTCTAATAAAGTGGTGCCTAATTTCTATATGCTTAGTTCTCAAATGTAAAACTGAATTCTTTGTCAAGCATATAGCACTGGTGTTGTCACATTTAATGAGTATGTCTCTATAGCTTAGTCTATAATCGAGAAGTTATTGTTTCATCCATAACAATTTAGTGTAGCAACTTCCAACTGCTATGTATTTAGCTTCTGCTGTAGAGAGAGCAACACTAGTTTATTTTCTAGAGAACCATGATACTAAACTATTTCCTAGAAATTGACAGATTCCACTAGTACTCCTTCTATTGACTTTATATCCTCCAAAATCAACATCGAAATATCCAATGAGTTCAAAATTAGTTCCTTTTGGATAATAAAGTCATAGATTTAGTGTGTAAACCAGATACTTAAAAATTCATTTTACTGTAGTAAGGTGAGATTCTCTGGGACTGGACTAAAATCTAGCACATAAGCATAGGCTAAAGAGAATATTTGGTCTGGATACAGTAAGGTAAAGAAGAGATCCAATCATACTTCTATATAGTTTTTGATCTACGAGTTTACCTTTTTTATCCTTATCCAGCCTTGTTGAAGTGCTCATTAGAATGCTTGCTGCCTTAACTTCTTCTAGTTTGAATTTCTTTAGCATCTTTCTAGTATATTTAGATTGACAAATATAATTTTTCATCATCTCTTTGCTTGATTTGGAATCCAAGGAAGTAATTCAATTCTCCCATCATATCGATTTCAAATTCAGCCTACATGATCTTTGAGAAATCTTGATAGAGTTTTTCATTATTAGCTCCAAATATAATGTGATTCGCATAAATTTGAACTATCAAGATATCTTTGTCAATATTTTTGATAAACAGAGTAGTGTTAACCTTTCCTCTCTTGAATTTATGATCACTTAAGAATTTGCTCAACCTTTCATACCAACCTCTTGGAGCTTGTCTTAAACCATACAATGCCTCGGTGAACTTATAAATATGATTGGGTCAAAATCAGGAGGTTAATCTACATACACTTCTTCACTTAAATATCCATTCAGAAATGCACTCTTTACATTAATCTGAAATAAGTTAAAGTTCTTGTAGGATGCAAAAGCAAGTAGTATTCTAATGACTTCTAATCTAGCTATAAGGGCATATGATTGTTTAAAGTCAATTCCTTCTTCTTGAGAGTATCCCTTAGTAACTAATTGTGCCTTGTTTCTTACAACTAACCCACTCTCATCTAGTTTGTTTCTAAATACCCATTTAGTTTCGATTACATCAACATTCTTTGATTTTAGAACTAATTTCCATACTTTGTTTCTTTCAAACTAGTTAATCTCTTCTTTAATAACTATAATGCAATTTTCATCATTCAAGGCTTGATCAATGTTAGTTGGTTCTATTATCCATATGAAGGCATAATGACCACAGACATTTTGCATAGACCTTCTTATTTTGACACCGTCATATACATTTCCTATAACTTGCTTTCTAGGATGTGAAGTAACAAATCTCAAATCAATAGGAGGTTGATAGAGAACATTACCTACTCTTACTATTCATTTCCCAAATATGGCTTAAACCAAGAGGGGAGGGGTAAATTAGGTTTAGAAAAACTTCTTACTTGTCCCCTAAAAGATTAATTCCCCTTTTTTCATGCTTGTATGTTGTGTAATATGAAATAAATGATAAAGCAGTAATATACAAGGAAAGTAAAGCAATCACATAAACAACATAATTTTTATAGTAGTTTGGGAACCCCGTCCCTACATCCACTCTTCTAAGAGCACATACTCATTGTGTCTTGGGTTCTATTATACCCTGTACAATGGAAATATAATAATATCCTCGACACTCTTCTAGATTCCAACTCTAGGGGGTGTAAATAAGTATCCCGACACTCTTCTTAATTCTAGCTCCAGGGGCCATAAACTAATGTCCCTAACACTCTTCTATATTCCAGCTCTAGGGGGCATAAACAAGTGTCCCTGACACTCTTCTGGATTCTAGCTCCATGGGACATAAACTAGTGTCCCCAAATACTCTTCTAGATTCCAGCTCTAGGGGGCATAACTCTGGTTTCATGAGCTAACCAAAAACTCTGCCTTTATAGTTATTTTGTGTACATGAAAATGCCTCTGACTAAGCTGATAAGTACACACAGTTAAAACACAAATGTAAGTGATAAAATAATAAGCACGTTATAATGATTTCAAACTCCACTGATATAGAGTTAATGTGACATTGAAACTCTTTGATCTTTGTAGTACTTAGAGTTAAAACACTTGGGAGACTTGAATGAGTTTCTTGTTGGTTGATTCGCCTTTATCATTTAGAACCTTTAAGCTCCTTGATGATCCTTTAGGAGGACTTGATCTTTGAGTAACGCCTTGTAGCACATAAGATCTCCCTTGGATATATTGAAGAAGTAGGACTTGAATGAATAAACAAAATGAAGCTCTTGAATGATATTTGAAAGTTAAAGCTCTTGGCTCAGGTATGCAAAGATTTGTGGAAGGTGTTAAGCTCAATCCCTTTTTCTTCTTCAACTTCTTCCTCTCTTGAAACGGCCCAGCATATTTCTTTAAATAGCACTTCTTAAAAATCTGACCATTGGAGAATATGGTTTCCATTGAATGCAGAGAGCAGAGGTAGATGAGCAGCATTAATGTAGAAGAACATTGAGGTTTTCTCTCATTAGAATGCATTGTCTTCTAATTGGCTCTTAATCTATTGAAAATTCTGCAACCTCATTTTTGATAGAAAAGGAGATTTGCATCAAAGTGGAAGGCTTTTTGCAGAGTATTAAATCTTTGACACATTTGAAAACAATGTGTTTTTACTATGGCAAGTTATTATAGTAGATCACAGTAGCTCTGCTTTGTCTAGAGTAAGTACTAGACGAATATTTGTCTGTTGGTTACTGTAGCAGCATTACTATAGCAGTGTTACTGTAGCAGATTACTATAGCACTTCGTTTGTTGATTGTCTGCTACCTCGTTTACTGCTTCTGCTTCATTTGCAGGTTACTATAGCAAAATACTATAGCAATTCACTTGTTGCTTCGTTTGATGCAATTCATCTACTGATTCGTCTCTTGCAATTTGTTTGACATTGTAGCAATTAACTTACACTTGGAAATTTCTACACTTTTGTGTTAGCTTGACATTTTTCATCATATTTTTCATTGTAAATCATAATATAATTATCCATATTTAATTTGCATAAGCTGTAAAGCATGGATGTGTAATCATAATTTTGCATCTATATGCTCATTTAAGCACAATTTCTTTTTCAAGTAAAGAAAAGAATATCTTTTATAAAGCACACTTATCAAAATATGTTTATCCCCACATGATTTTCACAAGTTGTAGAACATGGATAAATCATATATTGTATTTTTCAATAAAAGCTTAAAGTGAGAACTTTATAAAGCACATGATATATCTATGATCCAACATATAATAAACAAGGTTAATGCACTATGGATCATAATGAATTCTTCATTCTCTAAAATAATTTATGTAATATACTTGCATTCAAAATATTACAATAATGATTATTCATGCCAAGCATATTTGTCTTCATTTCAGCTTCCCAAACTAAAATCATCATTAGCATAGATCAAGTCTTAAGATAAGTTTCGTTGTCATCAAAATCATACAATAATTCCAAGACTTACCTCCTCTTCATTTTTTGAACTTTGTACGTCTTCACTGTTGGTGTCATTCTCTTGATCCTTCAATTTGAGCTTCTTCATATTTGTTGCAACTTCATCTGCATTACTATCACACTCCTTTCTTGGGCTTATATTTGCTTCATCAAATTTAACATATATGGACTTTTCTACAACCTATGTTTTCTTAATGTAGACTCTAAATGCTCTACTATTGGAAGAGTAACGAGGAAAGATAACTTCATTGATCTTTGGATCAAACTTTCTAAGGTTATCTTTTCCATTGTTCAGCACATAACATAAGCATCCAAAGGGATGGAAATATGAGATGTTTGGTTTTCTTCTTTTCCAAAGCTCACATGGGGTTTTCTTTAAAATTGCTCTTCTGGTAATCCTGTTCAACACATGGCAAGTAGTACTAACTGCTTCTCCCCATAATCTTTTGGATAATTTACTTTCATTCAGCATGATTCTTGTCATTTACTGAATTATTCAATTCTTTCTTTCTACAACCCCATTTTGTTGAGGAGTTTTGGGGGATGAGAAACTATGGTGAATTCCTTTTTCATCACAAAAATAAATAAATCTTCTATTCTCGAATTCACCACCATGACCACTATAGATGGATATAATAGATATTTATTTCTCATTTTAGACTATTTTTGAAAAAAATATAAAATATTGAAAATGCTTTGTCTTTGCTAGTCAAGAGAATTACCTATGTGAATCTAGAGTAGTCATCCACTATCATATATACATATTTTTTTTCTCCAAGTGTGACTATGTCTGATGGTCCAAATAAATCCATATGCAATAGTTTTAAAGGTCTGGATATAGATACTTCATTTTTAATATGGAAGGATATTTTAGTCTGTTTTGACAATTGATAGGATTTGCATATTTAATCATTGTCATGGTTTAATTTTGGTAGACCAGTCACAAGATTCTTTTTCTACAAAGATTTGATATTTGATATATTGATATATCCCATCCTCTTGTGCCATACCCATGGATCATCCTTGACTGCAATTAAGCATTTTGCAACTATATCATCTAGCTGTACTAAATAAACATTCTCATGCCTTTTTTCACTAAATAATAGATCATAGTCTATACTAAATACATTACATGCAGATGGTTCAAACACAACTTTGTAACCCTTATCACACAATTAACTAATGCTTAGTAGATTATGCTTGAATCCTTCTATGCATGCATTGAATAAACCATAAATTTTACCTATTCCCTTGATAAGACCTTTATCATTGTTGTTGAATGCTATTGTTTTGCCATCCATTGGCTTTAATTCTTTGAACATCTTTTTGTTCCTAGTCATATGTCTTGAACAACCACTATCCATGAACCATGCATTTCTTGACATAGCTTTGAGACTTACCTGCATTCAAAGCAAATTTTCTTCTTACCTTGTTGGTACATAAGTATTAGGTCCAATGATGTTAGTGGAAATGTGTGTAGTATAAGTATGTGCTCATTCCTCGTGTTTCCATATCATCTTAGCATCTTTTGTTTATATCGTTTTGGCATAACAATCATATACCTTATGTCCAATTTTGTTGTAGAAATATCAAATATTTGGGACTCTAATAGATCCAATATATTCCACTGGTTTGTTTATCCAGGAATAATTTATGAGTCTTTTAATGTTTGAACAGTTCTTTCTTTCTTCTGTGAGGTTTACTCCCTTAGACCATCCAATAGATTTTTGTAAATTTTCATCATCTGACTATTCACAGCCAAGTCCCTTTTTGCTAGTTTGACCAGTCATTCTCATGAACTTGGTCACAGATTCTCTTGAATTG
>JAYJMB010055255.1:0-20448 GCA_036873735.1 Pouteria campechiana
ATAGAAAGAATGAACCCAAGCAAGCATTGAATCCAATATCCAAATAGCAAGAGGAGTCATTAAGTGGTAAAATCTGAACCCTAGACCTTCAGGACTCACAATCTATCCTATATCATTCTATAGCTCTAGATTTCTAGTTATCTTCTTAGTTTATTATTCTAATTATCTCAAACCAAGAATCCATCTTTTCAAAGTTAGTTTTAGTTAGTAACTCAATTTAATTAAATCAGTTGACCATTTTCTATGGGATCGACTCTTACTCATGCCCACTATACTACTATACACTCATGTACTTAGGAGGTATTATAATTTGAACCATTAACGTGCATGTGACATTTTGCGATAGTTAGGTTGAAAATGATAGAAATCATTATATTTGCAATGCTTGACTTGATCCTTAGTCTAATTTGCTATAGATTCCTTATACACATTAATCACAATGAATTAGCCAATTATTTCAAAATCTTTGAATGCTTAGAATGAGTTTAGGAGACTAAGTGTGCATTGTTTACTTGTGATTCTTGAATGCATTGTAATTATATTGAGACAAGCATTAGATGAGATAAAAGAAAACAAAAGTAATTTTTTAATAGGGGGGATCACATCTTTATGACTAAGGAAGAAAACAAGTTTGGGGGTATGGTAGTAATACAACCCATACAATTAGGGGGAATCACAACTCTATGATTCAGAAAGAAAATAAGTTTGGGGTTGTGAACGTAATACAGCCCAAGTAATAGGAGGGATCACATTCAAAAATAAAACATCATCTAAAAAAGTAAAAAAATATGAGGAATGTGATAGTAATAGAGCCCACAAAAGTAGAAAAAATCTCATCTAAAGGTAGTCTCTTTGGTATAATTAGTGAGTTTTCAGGGTTGCATTGAATACGTAGTACTCAATTACTTAAATGAATGTAAGTGTAAAAAGATGTAGATTGAATTAGCTATAGTTTTTGCACATGCACATGGAATCTAAGGTGGAAAGGAAAAGGCTCAGGTTAAAAATTGAAAGACATACGTGATATCTTGATAGTTCTTCTTAACTAAGCTTATTTTATGGAGGTTTTGGATTAATGACTGAGATCAATATTCATTGTGTCCTTTGCGAATTTTGTATGTTGTTATTATATTATAGTTATGTACTTTATGTTTTTGTTTCTACTTTGCTCAAGGATGAGCAAATAAGTAAGTTCGGGGGTATTTAATGAGTGAATTTTATTCACTTATATTACACATGTTAAGCTTAGTTATTTACAAATCCTTGTCTCTTTTAAATAAATTTTATACAGATTTATTGGATCTTATAGGTGCCTTAAAGATGGAAAAGAAGAGGAAAAGGAAGAAAAAGAAGAAGCTCAAAGGATGGAGAAGAAATCAGCTATAAAGGATCAAAAGAATCAATATAGGACCAAGACAGCAATTCGATGCCTGCAATGCCAGCAATCGTGACTAGCATCGGCCAGGCAATAAGCCGACGATGGTAGCACCAATGGTGGGCCAATAAAATTTTGAATTTTTTGTAGTGTGTATCTTGTGGGTTTTTAAAGAAAAAGTTAGGATTTTTTAGGAGTTCTTCTCACTATTGTTTTGGGAGTTTTCTCTGAGGGTTGGAGGCCAATTTTCTGGGAGTTTTCTTGTGGAGAAGAAGAAGAGATTGCAAGTAAGAAGAAGAAGAAGACGAGATGTTCTTTATTGTAATCATCCTTTCTAAGGGAGTTGTTTTATTTTCTCTTATGAACTAAATCTTTATTTCTAGGGTGAAATTGTAACCCTTTTTGATACTTTTTGTTATGGATTATTGGAATGCTATATGATCTCGTTTCATTCATCATGTTGTTTGCAATGATCACCAATATTATAAGTTAGTTTAATTGTCAAAGTGTGGTTAAGGTGGACACTATATGCTAAACCATACTATTTTGGTTTAATGGGTTCACCTCAATTATGCTACACACCATAGATAATTAGAATGAGTGAAAACACTTGATTTAAACCCGCACACCTAACAATAATAATCTTACTTTTGAAAGAATGAACCCAAGTGAGGCATTGAATCTAACACTCCATTAGCAAAAGTGGCATTCATGATGTTGTTTTATTTTCTCTTATGAACTAAATATCTATTTCTAGGGTAAAAATGTAACCCTTTTTTATACTATTTATTATGGATTATTGGATATTATTAATGTTATATTATTTTGTTTTATTCATGATGTTGTTTGCTATGATCAACTTATTTTATTGCTTGATCACCAATATTATAATTTAGATTAATTGTCAAAGTGTGGTTTGGTAGACACTATATGCTAAACCATACTATTTTGATACTTATGTTCTTGAGCTTAATGGGTTTTCACCTCAATTATGCTACACACCATAGGTAATTGGAACGAGTGAAAATACTTGATTTAAACCCACACACTTTGACGGTAATAATCTTACTTTTGAAAGAACAAACCAAGTGAGGCATTGAATCTAACACTCCATTAGCAAAAGAGGCATCATCTAGTGGTGAAATTAGATCCCTAGACTTTTGCATCTTGTTAATCTCTCTGCATTAATTTAGTCAACGATTTACTTTCATTTCATTAAATTTTTGAAATTCTGAAATTATACCAAACATTATTTTAAGTTTGCTTAGTTATAAATACATTCTTTTAAGGTTATGATAGTTCAGAAACTAAAATTAATTAAGTTAGTTTGACCATTTTCTATGGGATCAAGCCTTGCATTGCAAACTATATTGCTATATGTCAATCTAACATACGATAAACTTTTCATATTATATATTTCATATATTGCACATTTCATATAGGTCACATTTTACCCAATCATATCATCACCACATACAGGCCATTGAAGTAGTCATACCATCAAGGCATGGTGGCACCCTGAGGGCATTGATCAAATACAAAACTACACCACCACCATGGCATAGAGGCAACCTGCAGGTGTCTATCGTATATGAAATTATGTCACCCCCAAGGCATAGCAGCACCTCGAGGGTGTTTATTCAATCCAGGCCTCTACGCCACCAAGATGTATCCACTCCCATAGCTGTCTTATCATGTCCAAGCCTTTGCTACATCAATGCCATCCAAGTAGAATCATAACATATTGGTGGATTTTCGGAGAATATCAGGAGTATCTCAGCACTATCATAGTCATATAATGCCTATGTCATCCTGACACCATCATAACTATATCACATTTGGGCCATCTAGGCACTTCTATAAACCACTCACTTTCATGCCACCTAGGCATTATCATAACCATTTCACATGCTTTAATTGTGTCTATTCCTAACTCTTAATGATATGCCATAGAATGCATAGTCAAACAAGGCATTCGATTATATCTAGCAATGGCTAATTAAATTCTCATTGTAACATATGAAATTTTCCTCATTTCATTACTTCAAATCAAGTTTCTGGAACAATATATGGGCATGCCATCAATTTCAACACTCAATCAATCAATGGGATATGTATAGTCAAAAATTGATTAAACTCATATATAGAAATCCAACACTCATAATTAAACATAGAAAGTCACAAGATTTCACCATGACTTCTTGAATTCATTTCAAAATCTACTCAAGGATTAAATATTCTTATTTATCACCTAACTCTATCAGGTCATCATGTATCATAATGCAAGATCATGAAATGCAAAATTCAATTAATCCCATTGAAATATACATTGCAGGAAATCCAATTAAACACATATGTGAGGATCCAACTCTCACAATAAAAGTCATATAATTTCATAATGAACAAACGGAACTAAATTTGTTTCCAAACCATCTCATAGAAAGATACAAATTCATCATTTCAATTAGAGAAACCATGTAAGAAACACATTTAAACATGATGCCCAAAAGAAAAACCATGGGATACATATCATCCCCATTCATTTTACATTCATATATATATATATATATATATATATATATTAAAGCAACCTACTTACCTTTTATAGAGTTAATCATACTCTCTATGCTGCACACACTCCTTGATCCCCAATTTGGTAGCTAAATTCCAACTCAAGTTAAAAGGAGCCCTATACAAATGACATACATCCCTACTAAGATTCACATGTGTTAAAGTAAAATTTACTTCAGTCTCATAACTCACTAGTATGCTCTGTTTAAGCATAATACAACATCCTACTTAACACTTGATAAGGAACAATTTGATTTTTTGTGAAAACTGCCAAAATATATTTTGTCTCCCTTAGTGCCATTTCATCAAATAGTGTCATTTCATCAAATAATTGGCATCATTAAAGTTCTTAGTTCCCAACAAGGTGTAGTTGCTAGAACCCACTTCAAACATTGTATTAGCACAATTATATATGGTTAATATCCAAATTGATCTACTAACTAAACTATCATGCCTCAACTCCATAAATTCTTCTTTCTAAGCCAGCTCATGCACAATGTGTACAACAATAGGGTTAACACATGAATATCTAGCCCAGGGATAGTTATCTACACGAGTTTCTTATGGCTAATTCCCATGATGAACATGGCAATTAAACTTTAAAATCAATTTCACATTTACCCCCCAACTTCTCCCTCTAATTTCAAACCTTAACTTCTTCTAGGGTTGCAGGATACAACCTATGAATCATATAAATTAGGAATTAACTTAGGAGAAATACTTACTAATGTGGTTGCTCATTGATTCCCACCCCACAATAGGAATTCCTCCTCAATTCTTCAAGTAACCTGCTCCAATTGTAGAAAAACTCCACTTTCCTTTCTTCTTCCACCATCCAAATGATGAAAAATAGGCTTTGAGTAGTTAGTTTGATAGATTATACTCATAAACAAGTGATTTTCCCTCAAATTCAAGTGCAAACTTGTCAAGAAAACATGAGGTTTTGGGTAGGGAAGGGAAGAAGAGCTAATGAAAGAAAAATGGGTGTGAAACATTTAAAAACAAGTTAAGTAAGTGTTGTCCACATGCCGACGCTACAGTGCTGGATTGATTTGGGTGCTACAACACCCAACCCACTGGATGCCCCTTCCCCTTTGCTTTCGTGCTAGGCACCACGGTGCTTGAGTTGCTACCCACATTTTGCTTAGGTTTTGTTTTATCATAGTTCTACACTTTATTCCCTTGCATCTTGGCATGATTTTCCACATTATAATGATGCATGAACACTCTTAATTTGGCCCCTCAATTGACTAAGGATCAATTAATTTAATTAGCTGCATAGTTATTCATTGATCCCAATTAGATTATTTAGAACAATTTTTTTTTCATCTTCTCTCGAATCACCACATACAGATCCAAAATCCAAAAAAATTTCTCATCCCAAAATTCTGAGTGTTACAATAATATTATTCTCAAACCTAATTGTAGTGGACATTTGAGAAAAAGAAGGGAATCTCCATGCTAGTTATCTAGATTTGAATTTAAAGCTAGCACATTTTATGGTTTTTCAGTAATATATATCCCAAGGTGGGTAGTTCGAACCAAATTACTGAGAAAGATGCCAAGATCTTGTGTGTTTGTTTCGTAGGCTAGGCAAATACCCAAGAGAGAAGGGGTAAATTAGGTATTTAAAAATTTCTACTTAAACCCCTTGTAGGATTATAGTCCCTCTAGCAATATAATGAAAGATAATGCAAGCAAACAATAAATGGACGGGGTATTTAATAGTGGTTCAAGTCAACTACTCTATACCACTCTTCCAAGAGCACTCTCCTTAAGTGTCTTGGGCTCCACTATCTCTTATAGAAGAAATACAACTAGTGCACTTTGCACTCTTCTTTATTTTATCTCAAGGGGGCATAAACTCTAGTGCATCAAGCACTCTTCTACATTCTAGCTCTAGGAGGCATAAACTAGTACACCTTGCACTCTTCTGGATTTCAGCTTCACGAGGCATGAATACAACACTAGCACACTAACTGTGAGACACACTCCAGTAGTTATGAATGATCTTCTTGAGTTTGGTCTACAATATCGACTCAAGGTAATCACAGAAATGAAATGAAAATATTAAATACACTTTACAGAGTGCTTCTTTATAAGTACAAGGGGAGGACTTTCAAAAGCTTTGATTGTAGAAGTGATGGTTCTTCTCGAAGATAGTTGGATGTCTTTAATGGAGATTTCTAAATATTGCAATATAAAGGCTTGGAATGAAGGTTTAAGCTTAATGAAAATGCAATCAGTTGAAAAACTTGATCCTCATTTCAATTTTGCTCCTCTTTGTATCCAACATTTAATTCTATCCATTGGAGGTAGATGAGCTTCATTGAATGCAAAAGAATGTTTGAAGCTTCTCTTAATGAAACACATCATTTTTGGTTAAGTAAAATAGCTATAATAACTTCCATTGGCCTGCTTCTAGAAATGGTAGAATTTCAGACTATATGGATAGCAACCAGCGATTGTGGTTTGTTGCTTAGGATGGAGTTGTTGTGTCTCAAGTAAAGATTTCGAATGGAGGCTCTCTCTTCAGTGACCACACTTTTTCCAAAAAAAGTTGCTTGCTTGGGATTTGTCTGAAGTTACAATTCCGGATGGAGTTAGAGAGACAGACAAAATGGCCTTGTCTAAAAAGTTCTAGTGCATCCAAAGTTAGTTTCTCTCAATGTTTGAACCATTGTGACAATATTGAAACTTTGTCAAAACTTCAACATATGGATTTTGGGAACAACTTGAGTAGTGTCTGAAGTTGGCCTTTGTCTCTGCACTGCCCGAGATATGTTTAACACTTCAATTCTTCTGCCTCGCCTTCTATAAATTAAAACCCCTATTCTACTTAATCATACCAATATTTAGCCATGGATTCTATCAACTCTTCTCCAGAGCAAGTCTAGAGGAAGGAAATCAATCTAAGAAGTTCTAGCACAAACTCTCAATCGATAAAACGAATCTAGTTCCTCCATGAGGAGATAAAAAGACTTGATGCAAAATTAAGGTCTATCAAGTTCTCACTTCAAATGGCTTATTAGCATTTGACTAAGTGCGCCATTGGTGACATGCAATCTATGGATTGTATTTGGTCCTTGGAAGTGGAACTGTCTTTGGCTCATCAATAAATAGAAGAATTGGAGGTGGTTGTGAACTCCTTGGCTGAGTAGATAGATTCATTTTGCCTTCTGTTTTCCTTATTGATGTAACAGTTTTGTTTAATAAATTTTGTCATTTTTTTTGAATCTATGTCATCACTCCCTTTAAACTTTCTACTGTATAGGAGTTAACATAGCTTTGGGAATATAAAGAAAGTTTTTGGAATATTTTTTGAAAAGAATTATTGTTTGTTTGCTAAAAATAGAAGGATAGAATGATTTTCAATGCATGAGAAAGCAAGAGACGAGGGGTTGCCTTGGGAATGATTTTTCAGACTATTTTATGGATTTCAAACAAAATAAAAGTTTAATCAGTTTGAAGTTATAACAATGTCTGAAACAGTGTAGTGTAGTTTTACATCATTTCATAAACAGATAATGGAAAGTGTATCCCTATGCATCCACATTAGTCATTCCTAATTCCCTCCTTATATAGCAAAAATTCTCTAATGGTAATGGTTTAGTAAACATATCAGCAAGTTGAGCATTTATAGGAACATATTCTAAACATATATCATACTTTTCTATATAATTTCTAATAAAATGATGCCTAATCTCTATATTCTTGGTGCTAGAATATAAAATTTTAGTCAAGCAAATGGCACTGGTATTATCACACCTTATAGGTATATCCTTATAATGTAAGTCATAATTCAAAAGTTGTTGATTCATCCAAAGCAATTGTGCATGACAACTTCCTATTGTAATGTATTCAGCTTCTGTAGTAGAGATGGTAACACTAGTTTATTTTCTAGAAAACTATGAAACTAGACTACTTCCTAGAAACTGACATATTTCACTAGTGCTCCTCCTATCAACTTTGTATCCTCCAAAGTCAGCATTTGAATATCTAACCAATTTAAAACTAGTTCATTTTGGATAACAAAGTCTAAGACTTAGTGTATCAATCATATACTTAAAATTTATTTTACTCTAGTTAGGTGTGAGTCTCTTAGACTAGACTGAAATCTAGCATATAAGCATACACTAAATTGAATATCAAGTCTAAATGCAATCAAGTAAAGAAGTGAACCAATCACACTGTGATGTAATTTTTGATCGATAGGTTTTCTCTTCTCATCCTTGTCATTGATGTGCCTATTGGATTGTTGACAAACTTTACTTCTTTCATCTTGAATTTCTTGAGCATGTCCCTTGTATACTTGGATTGACTAATATAATTTCTATCATCTTTTTTGCTTTATTAGCAATCCAAAGAAGTACTTTAGCTCACCCATCATGCTCATCTTAAATTTAGCATGCATTATTCTTGAAAAATCTTGACATTAAGTTTCATTAATAGCACTAAATATAATATCATCTACATAAACTTAAACTATCAAGATATCCATGCCAACATATGTAGTATGAACTTTTCCTCTCTTGAATTGATGATCACTAAGAAATTTACTTAGCCTTTCATACTAAGCTCTTGGAGCTTTCCTTAGTCCATAAAGTGCTTTGGTGAGTTTGTATACATGGTCAAGTTCACCATCATATTCAAAACCAGGAGGTTGATCTACATATACCTCCTCATTAAGATATCCATTTAGGAATGCACTTTTTATGTCCATTTGGAATAATCTAAAATTCTTGTAGGATGTAAAAGCAACTAATATTATAATGCTTCTAATCTTGTTATAGGGGTATAAGATTCTTTAAAATCAATTACCTTTTCTTGAGAAGACCCTTTAGCAACAAGCCTTGCCCAATTTCTCACAAGGAGTCCTCTTTCATCTAGTTTATTTCTATGAACCCAGTTAGTTCCAATTATAGCAACATGTTTGGGTCTTAAAACTAATTCTCACACTTCATTTCTTTCAAACTAGTTCATCTCTTCTTGCATTGTAATAATCCAGTTTTTATCATTTAGAGCTTGATCAATGCAAGTAAGCTCTATATTAGAAATAAAAGCATAATGGCCACAAATATTTTGCTTGGATTGTCTTGCCCTAACCCCATCATAGATATCACCTATGACTTGATCTCTAGAATTGGCACTAATGAACTTCAAATTAGTCTCCGTTCATTAAACTTAACATGCACTTACTCTTCTACAACTTAAGTTTTCTTATTAAAAACTCTAAATACTCTACTATTAGAAGAATAACCAAGGAAGGTCACCTCATTGCTTTTTGGATCAAACTTTCTAAGGTTATACTTCCCATTATTCAGTACATAACATATGTAACAAAAAAAATGAAAATAAGAAATATTTGGTTTTCTTCCTTCCCAAAACTCATAAGGAGTTTTCTTCAAGATTGCTCTAATGGTAATTCTATTTTAAACAAGGCAAGCAATGCTAACTGCTTCTCCCTAGAACTTTCTGAACAATTTACTCTCATTCAACATGGTTCTTGCCATTTTCTGAATTATCCTATTTTTTCTTTCCACAACTCCAGTTTTTTTGAGGAGTTCTAGGGGATGAGAAGCTATGATGAATTCCTTTTTTCTCATAATAGTCAATAAATTTTTTATTTTTGAATTTACCACCATGGTCACTTCGAATAGACACAATTGACAACTGCTTCTCATTTTATACAAGCTTTGAAAAGTAGAGAACATAGAAAATGTTTCATCTTTGCTAGTTAATAAGATTACCCATGTGAACCTAGAATAGTCATCTACAATACATATACATATCTTTTTCCTCCAAGGGTAATAATATCTAATGGTCAAAATTGATCCATGCAAAATAATTCTAGTGGTCTAAATGTAGACACTTCATTCTTGGGAGAATATGACACTTTGGTTTGTTTTGACATCTGACAAGCTTACAGATCTGATTCTTCTTATATTTCAACATGGGTAGACTAATTACAAGAATTTTCTTCTACAAAGATTTGATAATAGACATATTAATGTGTCCCATTCTCTTATGCCATAACCATGGGTCATCATTAATATCAATTAGACATTTTTCTACAATTTCATCTAGATGAACTAGATATATACTTCCATGTATCTTTCCACTAAACAATTCTACATTGAATACATTACATGTGGATGATTCAAACTCAACTCTATGACCTTTGTCACATAATTGGCTAATACTTAGTAAGTTGTGTTTGATTCCATCTATATGTAATACATCCTCTATACATTCATTGGATAAACCAAAAATTTTACCTATACCCTTGATGAAGCCTTTGTCATTATTATTGAATGCAACTATTTCTCCATTTATTGGCTTCACTTGCTTGAAAAGGTTCTTCTTCTCTGTCATGTGTCTTGAGCATCCATTGTTTGTGAACAAGGAATTTCAAAAGGTAGCCTTAAAACTCATCTACATTCATAGAGAAAATTATTTTTACCTCTTTGGTACCCAAGTAGTGGATCCAGTTGTGTTAGTGAATATGTATGTGAGAAGATTGTGCACAATTCTTGGGTCTCCATGTCAATCTAGCACCTTTTTCTAGCATTTTCTTTGCATGGCAATCATATACTTTGTGTCCTTCTCTATTGCAAAAATGACATGTGTTGGAAACTTTAATGGTGCATTGCATGTCACTGGTATTTTGACCCAAGAATGACCTATGAACCTCTAATGTTAGGACAATTTTCTCTTTCTTTCATGAGGTTCATACCCTTGCATAATCCACCAAATTTTCTATTTTTTTGTGGTTCTTCACCTCTTGATTGTTCACATCCAAGTTTTCTTTTGTTGTTTTGTCCAGTAATACATAAGAACATGGTGACTGATTCTCCTAAGTTTGGAGAATTTGTTTAACATATTGTTTAATATTTCAATCTTCTTTTTCGAATTTTCTACTTTTTTTATAGAGATAGATTTCTTTCAGCTAGAATTGCATTTACTTTGATAGTAGCGTCAAAGTGACTTTTTTTCTAAGTGAATTTTTGTCCAAGAATTTCAAACTCATTGAAGAGACAGTTATATGGTTGCTGCAATTCACCAAGCTCATTACATATATTACATCCACTAGTGGCACTTGGAGAATCTAAAGAATAAGAATAGTAAGAATTTACCTTAGTTTCCAATGCATTTGTGCATTGATATTTGGTGGAGAGTTGGACTGTGGATTCATTCTCCACATGAGCCATGCTATAGATTCTTTCCAGGTTGGCCACTTCTTTGTCATCTCTTCCGCTTGATCTGGTGCCTAAGCATTCCTCATCATTCACATATATTCCTCTAGTTGGATTTCTTGATGGACTCTTGAATTATTCTTCTTTTCTATTCTTTTCTTTTTTTTTTCTTCTATCACTTTTAGATCCACACTTTCTTCGTTAGGACATGCTACAATCATGTTTCTAACTCCTCCACACTTGTCGTGTGTAGACAAGTTTCTTTTTCTTTCAAATCTTTTTTTCTCTCCTTGTTTAGGTTGTTTTCTAAAGTTGTTGCTTCTTAAAATTTTTTGTAATTTTTGGCTAGCATAGCCACTTCATCTTCTGTTCGAGAATCTGATTCACTATTGCTTTCTCTTTTTTTGCTTTGAAAGTCATTATTTTCTTTTGTTTGACTGGCTCTTCCCTTTTACTTTTGATCATCTCATGAGACATTAGTGTGTTAATAAGGTCATTGATCTTGAGCTCATTTAAATCCTTTACCTCCTCTATAGCAGTGATCTTCTAATTTTAGAACTTAGGCAGTGCTCCCAGGATTTTCATCACTTGCTCAGAATTAGAAACTTCTTTTTCCAAACCTTTTAAGGTGTTAGTAATCTTAGAAAAATGAGTATACATTTCTGATATACTCGCAACCTCTCTCATTCGAAAGTTTTCTAGCTCTTTTATGAGCATGTTCATCCTAGTCCCCTTGACTTGAGAGAAACCTTCATAAATAGACACCAACTTAATCCAACTATCTTTGGTAGTGGTGTATGAAGATACTCTATCAAACTCAATAGAAGATAAACCATAGAATAATGAGTTCATAACTTTTGTGTTATTTTGTACATCGACGGTCTACTCTTTGATTCAAACATTGATATCATTTGTAGAAAGTGCTATTCCTTCAACCATTGTCTTCCAAGACTCCATATTATTGGCTATGATGAATTGTTTCATCCTCAACTTCCAATAAGCGAAGTTGGCTCCATCAAAGAGAGAGAGTCAGGTAGAGGATTGCCCCTCAGCAAAGATATGAGTAGAAGATGATGGGTTTGTCATATGGATCTTAACAAGTACTTATGTAGCCCTCTCTAATACCATTTGCTGGTCCCATAGGCTAGGCAAGTACCCAAGAGGGGAGGGGTGAATTTGGTATAAATTTTTTTCACTTAAACCCCTTGTAGGATTATAGTCCTTCTAGCAATATAATGAAAGATAATGCAAGCAAACAATCAATTGATAAGGTATTTTTATAGTAGTTTGAGTCAATGATAAGTGAATTTTATTCAATTATATAATGTCTTTTTGAGCTAGCTTTTAGTTTATTCTTAAGTCGTTCTTGGTAGATTTATTGCGATAATGTTCATATTTGTTTATAGGCATGAATTCAAAAAAGAAGAAGAAAACATGGAAGACATCAATGAGGAAAAGGAGCAAAAAAATGGAGTTTGGTTGATGAACAAGTTGCTAAAATATGAATATTGATAGTGGAATTAGTTGAATGTTGTGGCATATAAATCAAATATCCTCACACTCAAAATTTGAATGCAATCCTGGTGGGCAAAAATTTAATGTCACATCATCTAATCAGATGCCCTGTCATTTGAAATGGACATACAAGCGAGTTTTGCATACAGGGATTTAATACCATGGCATCCAAATCAGATCTCGTGGCATTGGGATGAAGAAATGAAGATGTTCAACATATAATAATTTAATGTCGCGGCATCTAGAAGTGACGAAGAGGGAAGCTTGGCAAATAGCAAGTTAATGCTGCGACATTTAATTTTAATGTTGCGGCATCTAAAGTGATGAATGATCAATGACGGTAGGTAGAATTTAATGTTGCGGCATCTAATTTTAATGTTGCAGCATCTGAAATTGTGAAAGTGTGACAACATTACTATTTTGGGAAATTTTTTACTTTGTGCATAAAATTGTTGTAATTTATGCAAGATGAGTTTAGCCCTAATTAGGAGGGATATAAATAATGGCTTAACACATTCATGAAGGACTTTTGGAAAGGAGACAACAGAGAAGAGCTTTGGAGCAAGTGAGATCATTGGAGAAAGCTGTTGCAACCTAAATATTTTGTTTTCTTTCTATTTAGTTAATCTATTGTTTTTGAATCAACATTCAAAATTGAATTATGATGATGTTTATCAATTACTTAGTTGGTTTTAATTGAAATATGATGTTTTAATTTTTTTCATCTAGGGTTATGTAACACATGGTGGTGTTAAATTATAGATTATTATTGAAAAGTTATGATTTTGTATTTTATATACTGAATAAATTGAAATTTTAATTTGGAGTAGGAGAAATTGTGAAGTTCAAGATAAAATGGTGCATGCTGAATTTAATATGCACATGTGAAAATAATGTTATGATTAAATTGCAGTGGATAAACCCAAATGTTGGGTATTTGATGATTAATTAATGAGAAAAATAATGATTTAAATGCATGAGAATTTTAGAAAATTATCTTTACATGATACATAATTTAAGATGGAAATTAATATGTATATGTCTTAATAATTACATGATGTCATTTTAATTATGGAAGGAAATTATTACATTTTATGGGTACAATTTATGTGGTAAAATTATATAAAAATTAGTGAAAAGGAATAAAATTAAATATAGAAAAGATTAAGAAAAACTCAAAACTATATATAGTCTATTTTAAGAAAATGTTAAATTTGGAAAATGGGTCATTTGTGTTTAATTTTTTTGACATATATAATGGATGAACATAAAAGATGTAGATCTAAAAATTATCTTTTCAATGAATCAAGAATTAGTTAATTTAATATTGGACAAAGAAATTATGAACAAAATAGTGAGACTATTTTAAATTGCTAAAAAGTAATAGTGTGAATTATTAGGCCATTTTAATTAATTTTTTAACATATTTTTGGGATGATTTAAAAAACATTGTCAACATGAAAGTTGTAGTTCTTAAAGTTATCTTTCTAATGCCTTAAAAATTATGTCATTTGGATATCATATAAAAAATATATATGAAAGTTATTGAGGTTGTATTTGGTGAAAACTTAAGGATGAAAAATAACGGGATTAAATTGATAAAATTAAAAATTATGCATTATTTATGCAAATAATTTAAAATTTTATATAAAAGATCCATTAGAATTTATATATATGTATGATGTGGAATTTATAAGTGATTTATTGATTTTAAGTAATAATTAAGGGTTAATTAATAGTGGGTGATGACCTATAATTTGATTGAGGCAAGATAATCAGGATTTAAATAATATTATTTCTATTTATTTGAGTAAAATTATTTATGTAATTGATATATACATTTGAAGGAATTATAATGTCAAAATAATTGTGATATTTGAAGAGAATTAATAGATGAATGATGGAAATTATGGGTTGCATGTGTATGGAATAGAAATGCATTGGTGGAGTACCAAAATGGAGCAATACTTAAGTACTCCATCCTCAGGTCTCCCACTCTTCTCCCTCTCTCACACCCATAGAAATTAGCCACATTGCCACCCATTCATGTCCCCATCTCCCCACCAAATCTTGCATGAAAATTTTTGATTTCTCTTGCAATCAACCTTACACCATTAATAAACCTCATTACAACCCATTTGGATGTGCAAGGGAAGAGAATCCTTAAGTAAATCTCTATTTTGTTGTTGCAACTCATGGAGAGGATGAAGATCAAATTGGGATTTGCATTTTTTTTAAGAAATCAACACAAGGATTAAAGGTAATTGCTTCTCCTAAACTAACTTTGGATTTTCTAGTTGCTAGGGTTTTATATGACGAAAATGTAATCTGTTTGGGGTTTTTTGGTGTGGATTGATTGGGGAATTATTGGAGGAAATGATATTGAGGGTTAATGCAATATTTTAATGGTGATTTGGGTGTGATATATCTACTTATGTTATTGTCCATGAAATGGACAACAACATACATAGATATTGGTTGAGATTTGGGTGTGATTGGAGGTTGGACAGAATATTGAACAAATTTAAAGTTTAATGGGTTGATTATTTTTCTTAATTGCTATTAATTAGGTTCAGTTATGAATGTTTAATGATGGAAATGAATTTTATACACTAAATGTTGCTAGAACATGCAAGTTAAATCATGCGTGTAACGTGTTTGATAAAATGACCCAAAGAGAGGCCATGTAGCTGTGAATAATGAATTAGGGCAGTTGGTTTGATTTATTTAGGAGGTAATTAATTTTATTATGGTGTAATTCTAAGGATAATTTAGTTAGAAACATATTAGAGGTGGAAAATCTCAATGGAAATGCATGTTGAAAATCACCCAAAAAAAATGGGCAACTATATGGACAGTTTGTACACTTGGAAATTTGGTCTATTTGACTTCAATTAAGTGAGTAAAATGTAAATGTAAACAGATAGTGAAATGCCTTTGAAAATGTAATAGATATTGTTATGGAAAGATGGTTTATAGTTCACTAATTGGTAATTTGGAAAGAGGACAATAAGCTGAAATTTTAGCATCAATTAAATTGCATTTATAAAGAGTATTTAAGGGTTGTTTTGTGTTGATTGAACTTTCCTAATGGTGGAAATGAGGAAGGTGATGTTTAGGGATGATAATTAGATCATGAGTAGAGTATTCAAATAAAGGAAACAACTAGAAATATGACTTTGGTGAAATTTCACCTAGTAGTGTAGTTTATGGAGTTGAGTTGGACTTCCA
The DNA here is from genome assembly GCA_036873735.1 of Pouteria campechiana. Classification (NCBI taxonomy): domain Eukaryota; kingdom Viridiplantae; phylum Streptophyta; class Magnoliopsida; order Ericales; family Sapotaceae; genus Pouteria; species Pouteria campechiana. Next base: position 15,889 of record JAYJMB010055255.1, read on the forward strand.
TTTGACATATATAAATTGAATAGTGGAGTACGTGATATGTGTAGGATTATTCAACCAATGATGGAAGATAAGTTATGAACTTGAAGGATGGTGAAATGAACATTTCTTAAGGTAACTAGGCTACCTTCTTTGTTTATTAAATGCATGAATGGGGATATAGAATATCCCATTGCTTGAAATTCGAGCATGTATATTTTGTTTTGGGGATTGTTGATATCCCTTGCTATTCTAAAGAATGAAGTTTATGATGTTTTGTAATTATTGAATGTCAGGGATATATGTTATCCCTTATTCTAGGCATAAAGACATTATTTTTGTATATAGATGCTTAAATACAAGGGATAGAGAGTATCCCTAGATTGAAATAGTGGACGATTATGATCTAAGGTAATTGTATTATGTAGTAGGGATAATAAATATCCCAGTCTAGGAATTCTTTTGAATGTGTAAATGTATTTTGGGGATAGAGGATATCCTAGGCTGATATACTAAATGATATGTATCATACCATGTTATATAAATGTGTGTATTAATGGAATAATGAACATTCTATGATAAAGTATAATTATGTATGGTGTGCTTGAATGACATAATTTTATATTTTATGCTTGTTGAACATGGTGTTGATATGTGGTGCCAGCATGGCACGATATTTGATTTTTGTTATTATGCACCTAAAAGGCATAGGGTGTGCATGAAAATAATGAGAATTTGAGCCTCATGATATGATTATTTTGTGTTGTTCATCTCAGGACAAGATGATAATGTGTTGTATTTATGATGATGAATGAAAATAGGAATATACTATCATTTTTGCAGATTCTAGGTTAGAATATGTTATGTTGATTAATTATTTTTTGTTATTTATGCCTACTTATTGAGTTGCCCAGACTCACCCCTTCTTATTCTATTGTTTTAGCTGACAGGACAAGTAAAGAATCCCAATTGTGGATAGGGACTATTAATCTAGACTTGAAGACATTTTAATTATGAAATCATAAATTAGGATTGAAATACCTTCATGTTATATTTTTGCAAATTTCAAGTTTAATTAAATTTCTGTAATAAGATTAGAATGATGTATATTGTTTAGCATGGGTATGTCATAATGATACAATTATAATTATAATTGCCGATTGCTATCATGACCTAGTTCTGGAGCTGTGATTATAGGTCTGGTGTTTGGTGTTTAAATATAATTATTGGTTTATATTATAGAATTATTAATTGTTTGAGATATCACACATTTATATCAGGTGCAAATGCCTTATATTTCAGGGGAGACTTTGCCAAATTTTTGGTAAGATTCTTCTCTAAAATATAAGATGGTAGCATTCCACACCAACCCCGGGGTGACGTGGTTAAAATGCATAAGGTGGGGGTGTAGGGCGTTATAGGTTAGATGGATCCTAGCAATGAATTTTGTGTAAATGTTTGATTTTTTAGTTTAATTATCTTATTTATTCTTTTCTATGCTTAATACATGTATGTGATTGGCCTCCATATTCATGAACTAAGATTTCTAATTAATACTTGAGAAAAATGAATTAGGAATAGACTCTTGAATTGAAAAACATGTGATGCAATGAAGACTAGCGATAGCCATTGTACATGTGCAATTTATGTGAGTATGACCTTGTGAGTGCATATATCAGACATGAATGCCTAAGCTAAAATGGTTTATGGGTTTGAATCTGCATAGAGACATAGTAGATCACTTCAATAGGCACACCTACCATAGCACTTGAGAAAGGGTGGTAGATACTTTAGCACACCCGATTGATACTTCATCCATTGAATTTTTCTTCCTTTTCTCTTGTAATCTATTAGCTCCATTGTTCTGTTAGATTTAGTTTTTATAACAATTGTTGCAATTCACTCAATCAAATAATATTGATTAGATATAAGTTTGGTACTTAGTGTGTAACAACAAACTTCCTTGTGTGTAATAACATATTTCCTCGTGAGAATGATACTCAACTCATGTCATTTATATTACTTGTGATCATTTATACTTGCACGAGACCTAAAAACCAACTACTCTGCTCCACTTTTCCAAGAGCACTCTCCTCTAGTATCTTGGGTTCCACTATCTTTTATAGCAGAAATAGAACCAGTGCACTTTGCACTCTTCTTGATTCTAGCTGAAGGGGGGGTAAACTCTAGCGCATCAAGCACTCCTCTAGATTCTAACTCTAAGTGGCATAAACTAGTGTACCTTACACTCTTCTGGATTCCATCTCCACAGGGAGTGAATACAACACTAGCAAACTAAATACGAGACACACTCCAATAGTTACAAATGCTCTTCTTTAGTCCAGTCTCTGATACCGACTCAAGGCAATCATAGAAATTAAATGAAAAGATTAAATAATCTTCACATAATGCTTCTTTATAAGTATAGTGGGAGGACTTTCAGAAACTTTGATCACAGAAGTGATGGTTCTTCTCGAAGATAGTTGGAAGCCTTTAATGGAGATTTCTGAAGATTATGGTACAAAGGCTTAGAGTTCTTCTTTTGCAAGATTGGAATGAAGGTTTAAGTTCAATGAAAATGCAATCAGTTGAAAAACTTGATTCTCGTTTCAACTTTTCTCCTCTTTATATCCAACTTTGAATTCTAGTTGTTGGAGGTAGGTGACCTTCATTGAATGCAAAAGAACATTTGAACCTTCTTCCAATGAAATGCATCATTTTTGGTTAAGTAAAACAATAGTAATAACTTACAATGGTGTGCTTCTAGAAATGGTAGAATTTTGGATTGTGAGGACAGCTACCAACGATTGTTGTTTGTTGCTTGGGAGAGAGTTTTTGTGTCTCAAGTATAGATTTTGGATGGAGGCTCTCCCTTCAGTGACCACACTTTGTTTCAGACAGAGTTGCTTACTTGAGATTTGTCAAAGTTAAAATTCTAGATGGAGCTAGAGAAATGGACAACATGGCTTTGTTGGAAATATTTTAGTGTGTTCAAAGTTAGTTTCACTCAATGCCTAAACCAACGTGATAGTATTAAAACTTTTTTTGAAGCTTACTCTTTGTTCGAACTTCAACATATGGAATTTTGGGAACAACTTGGCCAGTGTCCGAGTCATCCTTTGTCTTTGCATTGTCCAAGATATGTTTCAAATAGATTGACGTACTCTTCCATTCTAAGCTTAGGAAAAAGATTGCATCTAAAATGAATATTTAGGACTATATGGTATTTCGGACGAAACTATTTTTGTTCTTGTGCCTTGGAAAATTTTTGCATCACTTATAAAGCTTGCATTGATCTTTTGGTGTTTGGGTTTCACATTTTAGTGTTTGAAAATGGCATAAGCATGTGGAATTCACCTGAAACAATCTAGAATGGTGAGAATATTTCTTTCAGATCGTGTCTGGTCTGCAGCTTCTGCAATTCATAGTCTATTTTTGCATTCTAGGAACTTTACAACCTTTCATTCATACTTAACTTAATCAAGTTTTATTTATCATGAAAATAATGTAATTATAATAATAAGTGAATTTTATTCACTTATACTATTTCTTTTTGGAGTAACTTTTGGTTCATGCTTGAGTCATACTTAGTTAGCTTAAGGTGTTTTTGTTTGTGTTTACTTGTAGGGACATTGATGTAAGAGTGGTGATAGAAACATGGAGAATATAACAAGAGAAGGAGACATGGAATGAAGTAAAGGAGAAACAGAAAATGATGGATAGAGAGTTAGTGTCGTGGCATGCAATTTGCATGTCACAACACCAAACATGACAAATGAAGGAAATTTCAAATTCAACAATTCTATGCCAAGACAATGAATTTCCATGCCATGGCACAACATGAAGAATGGCAAGCTATGCCACGGAACAAAATTTCCATGTTGCGGCACTAAACCTGTATATGCAAAAATTTCAATAAGGTAGAGAGTTTGTGCCATGACACATGACATGGAATTTCCATGCCACAACACTAAACCTATATACTCAAAATTTCAACAAGGTAGAGAGTTTGTGCCATGGCACAGAATTTCCAAGTTGTGGCACCATGCTGGAGACAATTTTCGGATTTTGAGGATCTTTCTTGACTTACACACCAAAGCTAAATCCTAATGGAGATGATATAAAATGAAGTTTTGGTACATCTTAGGGAAGACTTGGGCAAGGTTTGGAGGTAAAGAAATAAGAAAGGGAAGCAAATTTACAGGATTGAAGGTGGAATCTTCTTGAAAAGGAAGAGGGAGCTGATAAGGGAGAAAAGTTCATAAAGCACTACATGGAGAATCTTATCTCCTGATCTTTCTTTATTCTTTTTAGTCATTTTCCTTTGTTAATCATGTTCAAGATAATGTGTATGATTTTCCTTGATTATATCATGAGCTAAACACATTAATCTAGTGGAACGTGTAGCTAGATAATGATTATTTGGTTTCATTATGTTTAATGCATTTCTTTGTTTGATCATTATCTGTATTGAGTGTTAATCCATTGTTAATGCTTGTGAAAGAATGCTAGCCCTGTCAACATGATCTATGATTTGATTTGAGGCTAAGAAGCGATAATCAAATTAGACCATGATTAATCACC
>JAYJMB010055266.1:0-27906 GCA_036873735.1 Pouteria campechiana
TGAAAGTGGTCAATAATTCATAATTGCATTGATAACTGAAACGAAGATCTCTTTTGCCATTCTGCAAGCAGTCCCTTTGTCTCCTTTTCTTCGATTTTTTAGCCTGCCATGATCAGTACATTGCCATGATCCTTATTTGCTGCCTAAACAGGAAGTTGTGGATGAGCTACCTGTACCAACAGTTACACGCCCTGATGGTCCTCATGACTATGGGACTGAAGCTCCTTCAACATCACTTCCAGGATTTGAGACTGATAATCAACAACACCACTACCAAGATGCTCGTAACTTGGAATTTCTTCGCAGTTTCCGTGATCACAGCGGTCTTGAAGATGCATGGAATGAGGTTCGACACTCTCCGATTCCTCCTCATGCTTATGGCAGTGAAAGTCAAGAACATCTTGCTGAGTTGGAACATAGCTATGATGGTGGTCTACGGCCTCACCTTCAACCCACTTGGGATGGTACGTTCTGAAATACTGCTGATGCTTATTCTGTCCTTTATGTTGTACTGGTTTACCATGCTTTAGCATTCCTTTTCAGTTTTGTCTAAAGCAGCCTGTGCAACTTGTTTCGTTAACAGGCGGCATCCACAATTTGATGATTTTAAGTGTACCATGAACCATTAGTTTGCCACAGCTTTAAAAGGGTTTGCCTTTTCATTGCATGGTTTTCGTTTGGAGTTCCTATGTAGAAAAAGCTGTAGTCTTGTGGTTTTCTTGCTGGACGTGTTATCTTTCCCACTCCTTTCTTTTCTATGTTTTTTCGATCGAAGGAAACCTTATTGATAACCTGATATGTGGGTGTCTTTTCTCCCCAAGATGCAGGTGGTTTTCCTGATTTGATATCTGGAGTCTGAACCATTCTGTTGATCCTCACAATGCTACTGTTTCTGTTCTTAGTATTTTCCCCCTCTGATCATGTGGTTGCAATTCATCTGGACCTACTAATGATGATCAATGCTTTTCTTGCTTTCCATTGGGATGGAAATAATACAGGGGGCAACTGAGAGAGGCAGAATTCGGATTAAACTCATATACTCAACTGATAGTTACTGATCGCCGGATTTGCTTCCTTTTTTTTTTTTTTTTTTCCCTCCCTCTGCTTGATAAAAACTACTGAAATTCCCTTTCTGGAAGTGTGTTGACTATTGACCAAACTCCTCAATGACATTTTCTTTTTCTCACAGGATTGGAAAGAAAAATGATCACTGTCATTTGAGTTAGTGTCTGCTTTATCCCTAAATGGGAATTTATCATAGTTAAAAAAATATATTATTGCCTTTCTCAAGTATAATATTGATTTTATCCCTAAGCTTTATCTCTAAAATAGAGATAAATAAAAAATGAGAAAAATTAAGAAATTTTCAATGAAATTTTTGGAAAAATTTAGATAGGTATAAATATATATTTAAAATAGAAAATAATAACAGAAACAAATATATTCATCAGTTATTCATGCTATATGTACAATTCTTACACATGTGCTGCATACACTTCAAATACATACAAACATACGCATTACATAGATAATTATAAACATAAGTATATGCACTCATATGCATAGATATATAATCATTACATTTAAATCTAAAAATGAAAACTTATGAACTATCTCATAATTCTAACTAAAATGATATACACAAAATAATGTTAAAACATATGTACCTTGTAATCTATAAATCTAAGTATTAAACATATTTAAATAATGCTTACTAAAGCAGCATACAAATTTAATAACACTAATAATAACTAAGATGTCCTAATAATTAATTAATGAATTTAAATAATTTATTTTCACACACTTCATATTAAAAATTGCCATGCTCCCTTAAATATTTATCAAATCATATTACATTGGCCTAATTAATCAATTTTTAGTTGATTTCTCCAATCATGCCTAATTACACGTAAATTTTTCTTGACAATATTGAAACATTTATGTATTCACGTCATTAACTTTATTAAGGCTAAATCAATTGATTTAGGTAAAAATATCAAATTAACCTTAGTTACACCTAAAGTAAAGTTAATTAAAAATTAATAAATCCGCCAATATTTTTTAATTTAGATTCACAATTATATTTATCTAGTATATCATTTGTATTCATTATTTATTGTCAATTTGGGCCCATTTATCAGTGGGGGGCTTTTTCCTAAAATTGCCTATAATTTCACCAAAACCTTTGTTACTCACAAATTGACAATTGAAGTCTGTATTTTCCAGTAAATTTATTATTATAACAACATTTTTCATTCATTAATGTGCACAAATTTATACTGAATGTATGATTTAGGTGTTTTTCCCAATTCCAAACTTGCTAGAAGTTTTCCAAATATGAAAAACAACATCAAATCTTCAAACAATCAACAAAAATAGTTATAAGACATTCTCTACCACTGAAAATCATGAAACTGTACAAGAAAAAAAGGATTTAACCATTGTTTTTACCTGTGTGAATTGTGAACACCCCGCAGTCATTTCAAAAAAATTGAGATATCTTTTTTGAGTCTCAGTTTTGCTTATGCTAATCTCCTCTAGTAGATGTAGGCATAGGTTTTTGACAATCAAGGGATTGCACCTAATTGAAAAGAAAATGAAGAAGAAAAGAGGAAAAAGGGTGTTTATGCATTTAGATTGTTGCTTGTAACCCTCCATGAGAAATTGTGGATTATTTGAGGAATTATCAGTGGTAATTTGAGAGAAAAAGATAATATTGGTGATAATTTGGAGATATGATTGTTAATATCCCTAATTATTGATAGTATCTCCTAAAGCAGAGATAAATAGCTTTCAAGGGATGATAATTTATAAATTAATCCCTAACAAGATAATATCGCTAATATTTTTGAAAAAAGAAAAATTGATTAGAGCAACTTTCTTAGAGCAAAGTATGTAGGATCGATTCAAGTAACTTTCTTAGAGAAAAGTATGTAGGACACCTGCTTAAGTTTTGATCTTAAGGACATTGATGCTACCAACAGCATTTCTCTAAGGGTCTGTTTGGGAATTGTGGAAAGAAGATGAAAAAATGAGAAAAAAGAGAAATTTCGAATAGTGAAGAAAAGTAGAACAAATGATGTGACAAGATAAGAGATAATGATTAGAAATGAACTGAATAAAGATTAGAAATAAAGTGAATAAAGATAAAATAGATGGACTTTTTGATGAAAAGATAAGAGGATAATGATTAGAAATATAGTTAACGAGAAGTTTTTAATGTGCAAAGTTGTTAGACAGTTGAAGAGAGAGAGAATTGGGTGCTTTTTGATGTGCAAAGTCCCAGGTCATTGCTGTTCGGATGGCTAAAGGATGAACCATGGAGCTTGGAGTGAACTTGGGAGGAATGCTTTGGAACCTTTGGCTTTCGAAACAAGAAAAGATAAATAGAGCCAGTGGTTGAGGAGAATTTTTGTTATGTTTCTGAGTGTTTCTCTGTGCAGTTTGGTTGAGTTGTGGCATTGGAGGTGCTAAGTGAATCACTGCATGATCAAATGGGTTATGCCTTTGCTTGGGCTTCTTTAAGTTAACTTTAACAGTGTTTCGACTACATATCTTCTTCCATCCTTATTGGGTGGGTTTATCAAAGATTCTGAAATTTTGATCAGGTTGCAGGTTCTGGGTCAACTATGTGTCATGATTCAAACTTTGCTGATGTGGTGACATCAAAGGCTGGACAATGGCCTTGTGAAGTAAATTTTTTTGAATAAGACCAAGCTCGAAATTCTTGCTTGCCTGGCTAGTTTGAAAATTTGGCATTGCCAACCCATTTGCATTGCTCCATTCTTGGAGAGTCTTGATGACTAAAGGTTTCCTTCCAGCTGTTTTAGAGGTGACTTTAGCAACACTGTCATGTGAGCTGACAGTTGAGGTTGCATGGTGTTGTTAAATATCACCAGCTTTGTTGATGAGCAGTGCTATTCAGGGCACACTTATGTCTAGAGTTCAAACCATTGGCCATGTGATACTTTCGAAAAAACTGCTTCTCAGGAAAGTCACATATGTGACCAAAGAAGTCAAATTTTTGTCATGCTGAGGGCATGCAGGTTGTACCTTTTTTTTTTTTTTTTTTCGAGCTAAGAGGTTGTTTAACAGTGAGGAAGGGATGAGAACGCCTGGCTCTTTAAACAATTTTGGGCTGCATTGACTCTGTGGTTGAGGCATGCAAACACACCCTAGGCTTCAGTCCATTTCCAAGGAACCTAATTCATGAGATGTAGGTTCCATTTAAGATTCTTTGACTAATGCATCCTCTAGGCTAGCTCTTGGTTTTTTTGGTCTATATTTCTTGCTCACCCCATTGAGGCCTCACTTGCTTTCAGTGGAGACCATACACTTAGTATGATATTTGATAATCCCCATGTGAAGATAAGGGTCCAGGGTTTGAACTCTGTTGGATTTCTTATCATCAATTATGCAACTTTTTCAACTTGTGGCAGGGTCTGTTATGTGAACTTAAAAGAAATTATGTAACTGATCTCAATAAATCAAAATCAGATTGGAATATTGATGATGCTGATGTCGTGAATTGCACTGATTGCACAATAAATTCAGCAAGTGACATATTAGCGAAGCATAGCACGATCATAGTTATCACTTATTACTAGGTATAATGCTTGAAATGCCATGTTCTAGAAAATTTCAGAATCCGAGGATCCTCTAAATTCATAACTTGCAGTTGCTGAAACTGAGTCTTATTCTCAAGTACTAATAAGATGGTGAATCACGCATTATTGCTACGTATTGGAATACCTTATGAGTAAAGGTGGTTTATATATATTTATTTTAAATCATGCAGGGCCACCACAAAGAGTTTTGTCCAGTTTTTTGCGTTCCTTTGTTGGTAGCAGCCATGGCAATGTTCCATTTCAAGCTGTGAAGCTCCCAGCCTTGGGATTGTCTGAAGGAGATAAACAATGTATACGTGACCGGAGCAGCATCATGGCTCGCCACTTTTTTGCTGATAAGAGTGAAGAGTTTGTCAATGCACAGGTTGTTACCCCTATTCTATTTATTTTAGTATGCAACAAGTTACTATTTCTGTACACCACATTAAAAAGCGTTCGTGTGACATTAGCAATGTTGTCAAAAGTTGCTTCAGTGCTTGCTAGGGTTGATGGTTGGTTGGGGTCAGCCAGCTTTAGTCCCAAATCTCTAACCAACTCTAGTTAAACGATATTCTTAAGTAAACCTGTCCTAACTCTTGGAGTCTTGACAAAATTGTCATCTTGAGTTCCAGCTGACAAATTGGATGGCTTCTTCTTAACAGTTTAGATCATCCTTTTATTTGTTTACAATCTTGTTTATACACAATAAATTTGTGGTTTGAATGTTGTTGACATTTTTGCAAGTTTTGTGGACATTGTGATCTCCCATTGCTATATTCCAGTTTTATTTCTTCTGCCGTGTTACTGTGAGCAGAATCAGGGGCTTTAAAAGGTTTACTACTTTGGTTTGTAGTTTTAATTGATTACGGTCAGGGTCATTTTTGTGAAAATGGGTATAGTTTTTGTGCTTGTTTTACTTGATAAGTCATTTTTACCTTCATCCAGACCAATGTTCATATTATCAATAAATACCTATTTATCGGTGGCTTGGAAAAAAGATATTATTATTTTTTTTTCGGGAACTTTATCGGTGAAAGAGAAAAAAATTAGAAAAATAGAGACAATTTGAGAGATTTTCAGTGAAACTTTGTAATAAATTGTGATAAATATAAATATACAAATTGGGTAGGAAATTGGATTAAAAAAGCCACCATTACATGAATAATGAATGTGTATATGAGAAATACATATGGGCTGATAGAAGGAGAGTAAATCTTAGCAAGATAAAGCGTTATATTAAATATTATATCTCCTATACTAAGTCACACACATTAAAAAAAGAAAAAAATAATACATGGTAAGTGTTTTGAAAATTAAAACTAGACTCCGACTCTTACCTTAATACCAAGTGGAGTGTCGTGCAGGTTTCTCAAGTTCGTCGTCATAGGAAAGCTAAGAAGGGAATAAGAAATCGATGAATCTACTCCACTGTCTAGGTAATCTGATGATGTATTCCTATATGGTTGGATGTAATTTGAGACCGAGTTGAGCTGAGATGGCTGTGAAGAGTGCTGATATGATAGATTGTTGTAATTCCATCCAGAATCATCTGACCATTCATATGGATATGAATGTGATAAATCATCTGGCCCATGAGAAGACTCCTATCTACTGCCACTTAAATCCAACAATGTCTAAAAAACACTCTAGACTTCCAAAACCACTCAAGAAACATATTTGCAAATTTTATAAATTAATTATATTTTTCACAATTTTAAAAATATTTATAGTTAATATTAAATTATAAAAAATAAAAAATCTGTTTCCAGACAAAGCCTTAATTAAAACAGCTAACTAAATTGCATGATTCATGACCCAAACATTGATTTTATAAGGAAATGTAGTTTTAGGGCTTACATCCAAAATTCGTAATTTTACAAAAAAAAATTGCTAGAAATCTGTTGCATCCAATGAATCATATGTTTAATTTGTGTTTCTATATGTATTCAGTTACTAATTTGGGATGAATCAAATGAGTTGGGGATTTTCCCCAAATCGCTTGTTCATCCCAAATTTGATGGATTTGGTTGTGCAGATTTGTTTAAATCAACACTTTAATGCAATACAAGTGTGAAAGACATGATTTCGAACCATATAAACATCAAAAACAATAAAAAATGAGCAATTTCATACCTAAACAGTGTCTGGACGTTGTTCGTGAAAAATGCGAATTTGATCTTGAAAATGGAGTTTTCTCTCCCACAAAATCGACAATAGATGTTTTGATTTTGATGGTAGAACACAGAAATAGGTGCTTGAAAGAGAAAAAAATGGGTTGGGGGTCTTGTCAATAATATTGTCGCCTGTTTATCGCGATAATATCATCAATAACATGATTTTATTGATAAATTGTCGATAATATCGATAAAATCTACGATTTAATTTTTTTTTTTATTTGTTGGGTACCTAGAACGGTATTCTCGATGATGATATCGATAATGCGATCATTGATCCAGACAAAGTAAACATCTAATCCATTTTCTTCCCACTATTAACTCTGTCCTTTCTATCATTTTTCATTTCATTTTTGTCGTTACTTCCATTTATTCTATCATTATTCCCATCTTGTCATCATTGCCTCTATATTTTTCATAACAAAGCCTATTTTTCACCTTTGGCCCAATTTTTTCTATAATTATCATTATATATCTTTTTATTATAGTATTTCTTCTTTGTTCAATTATTTCTTTGAAATCAATTATTTTATCTCTATTATGTTTTACATCTTTTTTTTATTAGTATATGAAACCTCTTTTGCACCTCATTTTTATCAAACCATACAAGTTCCTAGCAAATTTAACACATACTGAAATTTGATTATGTGTGTGTGTGTGGGAAGTAGTTATTCATCGTCATCATAATTTGTTTCACTCCTAAGTGAGGTCAGCTTCATGAATCTTGTTGTGCAGTTCCTTTCAATCTTAGGTTACGTCTTTAGCAAACCTAAGCATTTTCATATCATTCCTAATGATCTTTAACTATGCTCTTTGGCCTTCCTTTAGTTCTTTTATAGCCTTCTATTTTTATAAATTTATTCCTCCTAACTGGTGTTGTTTTTGGTGTCCCCTTCACGTGACCAAACCACCTAAATTTGCTTCTCCATATTTTATTGCTTTTTGATTTTATCTCTAGATCATCTTAAATTACTTCATTTCTAATTTTTAAATTTCTTGTTGTAAGTAGTTATTATAACCCAAGTCATCTGGTGTCTTAACCTGATTCAACACTGTTTCAAAAATTGATATCACTGCAAGGGCAGCTATTAGGGATATTTGTACATTTATTGGTATTGTAAATTTTATTGCTGATACCAAAAATGTATTCCTTGTTTGGGAAAGCATTAAAAATTGGAAAAAAGGAAATAATATGGCAGACCACCCCACTTTGGGGTACAAATAATGATATTGATGTTAGTAATGTATATTGCAGATATTTGAGTCACTGTAATTCGACCCCCATTTGAAAATGTATATAGTGGAGTTTTCAATTACTGACATTCAACCTTCATTTAAAAAGCAGTTTGTGTGCAGCTCAAACTTGTCATCCAAAATTCCAGAAATCCTAACAATCTCCAATTTGATGGTGGTTCAGGTGATTGAAATCTGGTCGAACAAATTGTAACCCTAGTTCATGTGGGTTAACCTTCAACTTTCTAGTTGGAATGCCATGATTGTTACACTTATATTATACATTGCTATTAGTTTTTTATGCCGTCATTTGATATCTTTAAAAAGTAGGTGTTTGGTTTGATGTAAAAGGAGGAGAAATGGAAATCTTATGGAAAAAGGAGGTAAATATAGTTAACATAAGAAAAAGTGGCGTCAGCAAAGTAATGAGACAACGATGAAGTTTACAGATAGAAAACAAGATGAAATAGCTCAATGACCATGAAAAAGATAGTATTGACTTTGGAAAAGATAGACGAGGTAGAGTTGACTGGGGAGTTTTTACCTTATTTGAATGAGATTGAAATGTAAATAAATGTTCAATTTAAGTAAGATGAGAAGGGAGGTGCACTCTTCCTCTCTTTTTATGTCTAATGACTCTAACCAAAACAATCCCCACTCCATGAGGCATCTTTTTTCCTACATTTTCTTGGTTTTTCGTATTTTTAGTGACTTCAAATTTTCATCTTTTTTACTATATAATCAGATCTTTGTGTTCTTGTTCGTATGCCTCTGCTTTCTTAGGTAAATGCGTTGCTACACTCACTGGATATCGATAATGATATTGGGATGAAAGGGCATCTACCTGGAAGATTCACAGAGTTAGAAGAATACTGGAATGAATCCCAAGGCACTTTAAGACCTGTGCCTCATACTGTAGATAGATGGGCTGCAGAATATAACATGCAAGGAGCACATGGAAACCCTGATTCCTGGGTGGACTCATTTGAACGACAACATGGAGCTAATGGTTGGGTGTCCGAATTTGAGCAGGTTAGTCTATGTTGAATTTGATGCGATATCTGAATCAAGTAGCTTTTTGTGTTTGAACGGATGCAATTTTTTTTCCTGATCCGCTCTGACAACCCTGGGATGATTATTGGAGTTGGTTTATTTGTCTTTTTCTGGAGATCTATGGAAAATATTTGCTTTTATTTTTGCTGTAAACTAGGAAGTGTGAATTCTTGCAGTGCCACAACCGTATATTTTCTCACTTGTATGGTACCCTTTGTTTCATTTCTGTCAGAGAATGTCAATTTTACTGTTAACAAAGTGAACTTCACCTCAATGCAAAACCTAAGGGCTAATCGCAAAAACTGACTCAAAGAGAGAGATGGAATAACGCCTTGATTTATCTTTGAAGAATACCTGTCACAATGTATTTCTCCCCTCCTACAGTCCTGTGATGAATTTATACTTCTTTGATGCTTAGAGTCATGCCATGCTGCAATAAGCCAAAGCCCAAGAATTCTCTGAAATCTATTAGGACATGGTGCTTTTTCTAATGCCATGGAAATTTGCAATGTTCTTGAGATCCCTATCCTACTATACGCCTATCTATCCAGAATGTTCATTTTACAATCTCGTAGTGAACAATTCAACCTTTATTGAATGAAAACCTAAGGGTGTGTTTGGATGCAAATAAAAGGGTAAGGAAAAATTTCTCCCCCGTTTCACCCTCTTTTCCCTTTCTTTAATGTGACATGACATTTAAATCTCCTAATTACCTTTAACAATCTGACTTTTTCCTCATCTTACTAATATTTTTAATCATCAAAGATCAACCACATTTTTCTCAATCATTTATACCATCTAGTTTGTCTTTATTTACTTTATGACTATATCATCTTACATCATTTACATGTTCTTTTCAGCCTTGTCTTTTTTACACTTACTTTTACACCTATACAAATGTATCCTTATGGGATTATTGCTGTAAATTGTTTAAGAAACAGGGAGGGATGGAAGAATTCCTTGATTCACCTTTGAAGCTACACCTGTCACAATGTGGCTCTCATATATTGGATAGATACTCATTAATGCTTTGAATGAGACCATGTTGAACTCATCTAAAAGCTCAGAATTCTTTGGAAACTTGATGGCATACTATGCTTTCCTATAAGGCCACAATAATCTAGGATGTTCTTGAGTTCTCTATATTAATAAATCTCTCACTGTTACTTCATGGATTTTTTATGCAATTTTAGCTTTTCCTAGTGGTCTTCATGCACCACTCGTGTAACATTTTACTTTTACTCTTATGACATATGGAGTATTGATGCATCATGGGATGGAGAAGAAATAGAAGAAAGAGGATCGATCCTTTCAAGAGGATGAGAAGGGAAGAAATCGATATGAATTTATGGTAGATGAGACAATTGGAGAGTAAGAATTAGAAACCAAGAAACTGTTGTTTATCAATTGTTAATGTAAAATCTAATATAATGCACCAATTTATAGAATAAAACAAAACCCTCCCTAACATATTGTTTATAAATAAAACCATAGTTGTTAAAGGCGTAAGGTGCACCAAGGCCAAGGCGCAAAGGGCTCTTGGGGCCTAGGCGCAAGGTGCACTAGCAAGGCGCGCACCTAAGTGAAGCAATGCGCATATTATATAAATCAAATAAATTTAATTGTATATATAATTTATAAGAATAAACTCATAAGATTACTCAAATGTTAAATATAATCTTATTGAGGGCACCAACTTTGGTTAAGCCAAGAAAGAAAGGGGAGATTGGAGAAATTAGTCCTAATTGAATGTTGAAAGTTTTTTCATTTAATATTTTTTTAGGAAAGTTCAATTGGGCACACCCAAGTACACCTCAAGGTGCAAAAGGTGAGCCTGGGTGAGCCTCGAGCCTAGGTGCATGCCTAGGCACGCCTTTAACAGCTGTGAATAAAACCTTCAAAACACTAATTTGAATTATCCATCAACCTAAAGACAACAAATCCCTAAAATAAACTAATTCTAATTTTAGATGTAAAGCCTAATCACACTTTTCATCATTTTCCTCGGCTTGAAGAATACTCGTCCTTGAGTTGAGATTGTAAGTCATCCACACTCCATCTTTGTCGTGTTCTTCTTCATCTTGGGTGGCAACTGAAAATGTAATCTAGTACATGGAGCTAACATCTCATTTGTTGGACAAAGCTTTAGAAGCCACCACTGAATATTTCTGTTTTCTTTGATTTTTCGTGTGTGCTTCATAGGCAGTTTGTAGTAATAAGACCATGTAAACTTCACATTTTCCTTCAGGTCCTCCAAAATTTCAATCTTCTCAACACTTGCATTTTTCATTATATTTGAATCTTCAATAATCTCAAGTGTACCATTAGATGATTTCTCATTAGAAATTAAAGCAACTTACTCTTTCTGTTCTTCAAACAAAGCCAATGAAATATCTGATAGTTGAACAAATTCCTCCTTCAAAACCATGGAGTCCTTTGGATTCTCATATGTGGGCTTTTCTCCTTGTGAATCATCAATGATATCCAGCTCTTTGATTAGAACGATTTGTAGATTCTTCCAAAGTTTTCATGTTGGAGTCTTTGGCAACATGTTTGGCCACTGATATGTGCATTGTCTCACTTAATCATTTCAGCAATGGTAATTTTTATTGTTTGCATTTGGGTTCCATAAGATTAAAGCTGGGCTTGAACTTGAAATTGATTTTATAAAATTGAATTTTGATTTCATCAAGTTGGGTTTAAATATGGGTTTAATCTTCAACTGTTTCTTATCTTTGATTTTCTTCAATTGTTTTGAATATTTCTCGATCGCATTGTAAATGCCAACCTAGCATTGGAAACCATAATTTTTTTTTAAATCTGGACTTTTTTTTTTTTTGTTCTTACTTGAAGCCACTGATGATGGTTGGTCTGCATCATGCTATTTCGAAACTTTCAGAAAATGGATTTTGTAATTTTTTGAAAACTCAAGGTCCTTTTTGTAATTTTTTTTGAAATAGGGGCAGTTTTGCAAATTTGAAAAATTTAGAGTGCCTATTTATAAAATTTGAGTACCAAATTGTGAATGCTGGAACTTTAGGGAACTCTATTGTAATTTTAAATGAAGGGTTTAGTTTGAAATAGCAAACCTAGTTAGGCTAAAGTGCTAAGCCATAAAAGTTGAAAGTAATCCCTTTTTTCCTACTGTTGTCTCCTCCTGCACAACAACAGTGGTGGGTTATGAACCCACTGAAGGTTTCATCGTTGGAGATGAGTGATGCGTAGAACCTATGGCCTGTGTGATCCAACCATCGTAGAGTGGGTTTTGATGTTGTATAGTGATTGAAATTAGGAAAGACGATTACTATGTTGGATTTGATGGTGGGTGTGGTCGACAGATGAAATCGAGGCTCTATCATCGTTGGAATTGAAGGGGATGGCTTCGATAGTTGGTTTTGACACCTATGACCATTGTTTCTGATGCTGGGGTTCATCATTGGAGTCAAAGAAGATAGCTTCTGAAGTGGCTACCGAAATTGTGGGTTATTGGATATGAAGTGGGACCCTATGTTTTCTTATCATTCCTTATATTTCCAATCATTAATTCTTACTTTTTCATTAAAAAACCTATTTTGTTGACGTCACCTTTTATTTTGTTGACATAAGCTTATATTTCAAATATACTTTTGCTCAAATACAACTTACACAAACACACTCTAATGCAACTCTTAACATATTGCGTGTAATTTATGTATAAAACTCTAAATAAAACAATCATATAACTAATCCAAACCATCCATCAAACAAAACAAGCCCCTAAAATAAATAAATCCTAATTTTAGATGTAAACCCTAATCACATTCTGTATCAATTATTAATTGAATCTTTGACTGTGAAAATCCCAGCTTTGTTTCTGTTGTACCTTTTCCTCCATGCTGTCACTTATATTGATCATTTTTTTTTTTTGCTTTGCTGAAGAATGTTAACTTTATCTTATCGTATCTACTAGTTTTGTACTTATTTACCTATTATCTTCCAACATTCATCGTGTAGATTTTTTTACTGCAACTGGATTCCTACAGGGTTTAAGTGTGCCTTTGGCAATGTGATATGCCGAGATAAAAAAGAAAGTACATATTTTAGTGAGCTTCATCCATGGATCAATTGCTAGTTTCTTTCTTTGAAATGGTTATAATATTCACTTTTCTGATATTTGTTTTGACCATTGACAGCAACAGTCTCAGATGACATCGATGAGTCAATTGGGAAGTGCAAACATTGGGAACATAGCAGAGATGGAACAGACCCGGATGCTTGCGCATACATTAGCTCAAAATAATGACCCCAAGTTTCAGGTTTATTTGACCGTGCATTTTTGTTTGAACATACAATGTTGAAGCTTGGAACTTCCCCATGATTTGTGTTTCAAAATGCAAGATTATGCTGTTACTCTTGCAAGAATTGTCTAAGAGTGTCATATACCTAGCCAAACCTCATAATTAATTTCTGTTACTGTATGGATATATTTTATTGAGAAAGGTCCTATTACTGAATAATTCATTGGTAAAAACCAAAGAGTGTGAACTTTATACTATTTCTAGTCACCTATAGTTATGGCTTTACACTCTTTTTAGTGTTTATTTCATTTAATGCAAATACAAGTTCACATTCATAAAGTAGAGATTGGTACCACTATTTCTTTTATCATGGCATAACATTAAGCATGTAGGTTTTGTTCATGATAGTTTGAAAGATAAAACATAAAATTATATTTCATGCATGTATGGGATGTATCTAGAATAAAAGATATGATCCTACACTAGTATACTGTCTCATTAGAGGAACCGGTGCACCATTTATCGCTTGGAAACATGTCTGGAAATCATTTATAGTTCTACTGTACCATGCACCAATGTGACCTATATTCTGGAAACATGTCTTGAAATCATTGTCTACTATGTAGGAGATAGCTGGGAATTAATTCCTTGATTTTATGGTTCATTGCTTTTAGGTCAAAGATGTCGCATCCTACTTTTTTTTTTTTTGGAGAACTCATCTTATCTGCTAGCTTTTAGAAACGCTCATTGAGCTCAACATTTATACATTTCTTTATGTCTTGATGCACAGAACTCTAAATTTCTTCAATTTGTCTCAAAGATGAGTCGTGGTGAACTTATTATAGATGACAACCAAGTAAAACCAGCTGGTCTCTCTGGTGATTGGGTTGATGAATATCAACAGCAGCAGAAGGGGAATGCAAATTCTTGGGCTGATCAGTTTGCTCATCAGGAGGCAAGTCATTGGCTGTGACTTTTTTATGCTTGTTGTATATGTAGATAGGATATTAGGTTCTAAAATACAGCTGATAGACCAATATGTTTATGAAAAGTGTTACCCATTACGTGAGACAGCTGAAACAGCTGAATAGAGATAAATAGACATGTATGAACTACATTAGTCACTACAGGCTGCAACAGCTGTCACGGGTCTATGCTGCTGATAATGCCCATATCAGCTGGTGTGGGTTGCGTGCCCCCTTTCTCCAGTAGCTGTGTGTTGCATTTGCCTTTTATCTATGGTGACATGGATGCTTCTTATCTTTAAACAAAATCAATGTGTCATGACCACATTTCATTTTACTTATTATGCTCTTTAGTATCATTTTCATCTATTCGTCTGCTTGAAAATTTTGAGGTTTATGCATGAGTAACTAAGAATAACTGAATAACTTTTTCTTTTTTGTTTCTTTCTTTTCTAGAGGATGGGGGATAAGCAAAGAAATAACAATTTCGTGCGTGTTTTGTGTTCATCTGAAATTTGAGTTCCAATTCCCTTTGTTTAATTTGAGTTGCCAGTTGTTACTAATGATTTCTGTTCGATTGCCTCAAATGCACTTGTTAGTTTGAAAACTTTGGAGAGAAGTGTGAACTTATAATCTGAAGTGTTTGTTTATTAATAGGTCTGTTGATAATTCATGTTGGCTGTTTAGAGCATTAATAATCAAGTGAAAGAACATCCAGGATGGTTTTCCGTTTTCCTTCCGAATATTGGACCATTACACCCTTAAATAAACTTTACATTTTTGAAGATATTTGTTATATATATTTTAAGATTTTTGCACTTGGAAAAATTTGTTGAGAGATACTAGCTGATGCAGCCATTATTTTGCAGCATTACCACTTGCCTGATCAGGTGACTAATGCAGATACGGCATACCTTTGTCTTAGGTCTTGAAAGAATATAGATTATCACTGTTAGATTTATGAATTTTATTAGCTTTTGATTGAATTGGGTTGCCTTGCAAGTCACAAGTTTTCTTTTATCTGATTTGTGTTGTCTTTCAGCTTTCATATAGAAATGATGCATGGGTGGATGAGTTCACCAACGAACACCAACAACCTGATACTATTGATGATCAGTGGGTCAACGAGTTCTCCAAGTTGCATGTTCAAGACTGGGCAGAAGAATTCGGGCAGCAGTTTGGTGAAGGAGCATTGGAGGATCGTTCAGCCGATAACTGGGCGGATGTGTATGATAAGTAAATTTGCTTGCTTTCAATATTGAGTTCCTTGATGTTGATGGTCTAAATAAATTAGGGAAAACATTTTCTCTGGAAAGATGGTACAACTGTTTTGTGTCACTTCCACCATGATATGTTGATTACACTGGGCGTGTTTGGCAGTTAGGCCCTAAAATGAGCTACCAAAGCCTCAAGGAATGCTGGCCTCTGCTTGAAAAATGGTTGGTGTGAGGGACACTTACCTTTTCTTACAGCTCAGCTTTCTTGTATTTTTACTGTCCAGTCCATTTACATGAAACGTGTCCTTTATATGGGGTGAATAGTCAGAAATCATATAATTCTGAATCTCAGTTGGGTCCCTTGTGTATCAATTGTTGGTTTCTAATCTAAACTTTTTCTTGCGGCTGTGATGGCTTATTTTTGGTTACCCACTTGGATTTTTGGGTCAAAGCCAAATGACTGGCAGCTGTCTAATGGTTGATGCAGATAATATCAACATTTCTGGTGGGACCATGGGTTTTTGCAATGTTTTCCTTTACATTGATTCGCATGATTGTTGGAAACCTGTTTTACTGTAACAAGCGATTTAGGTTTTTAGCTGCTTGGGTTTTCTTTGTACTAATTTTGCATGCTAGAAACCTTTTGTAACATTTCCCTTGTGTTAATTTAAATAACTGTGGAAAGACACGTATTAGGAGCTTGAATTCAACTAGAAGTCGAGGTTAATTCTATTATCTTCAAGTTGGTCCTGTCTCACTAGCAATGGATCGCTATCTCTGTATTATAAAACTCTTATATTATAAGATTGAATCTGGCTGAATTAAGTCCAATATCAAATTTAGAGTTAGAATCATGTTAAGCACTTTATTGGAGGCTCATTGGTATGATGAGGTTAATCTGCCAAGAGCCTGATGACTCAGATCCATATGGACCAGTGAAATCTCTATAGATTAATTTGAGTGTTACTGATCAATCAACATATCATTATCTTCCATGGAGTTCATCTTGTCAATCATTCTGAATGTATCTTTTTTTATTTTGTATTACAATATGCTGTCGATAGGTTCCTAGATGAGCAACTTGCAGCTGCTAAGCAAAAGGGCGACAGTTCAAGATCAGTGTATGCATTTTCAGATATGAATCCTTATGTTGGCCATCCAAATCCATTGAAGGAAGGCCAGGAGCTCTTTCGTAAAGGGCTTCTAAGTGAAGCTGTGTTGGCTTTGGAAGCTGAGGTTCTAAAGAATCCTAGCAATGCAGAAGGTTGGAGGTTGTTAGGAATAACACATGCAGAAAATGATGATGATCAACAGGTGGTGCCCCAACCTCCAAAACTCCAACTATGAACTTCAAACAAGGAACGTTCTTCAAATTCCACACTTGCATTTGCATTTAAATGTTTGTGAAGGACATTCTCTTGCTAGAGATCTTTAAAATTGAAAAACCACTTTGAGGATTTTTACAAATCAATTCTTACATCTGTTCACCTGATTTATGTTATACAATTGTGCCTTGTGCATATTTATCTTGTTTCTTTCAACTTCTTAGCAGATGTATAGATTGCATATTTAGAAAAAGCTCCATATGTAAACGCACTTTAATAAAGCACTTAAATCTCACCGCCAGACTAAACAGGTACTATGTCTAAATTGAGTACCTTTAGGAAAAATCATGTATTGAATGAGTTGATCAATTGAAAGACCATTCAATTGCAAGTTATAGAAAGTAACAGCATCTCAATTAAAACAAGAAAACCCATTGTGGAGAGGCAAAGTTTTACATGAATTCATGCACAATATGTAAATTAAGAAATCTCTACTCAAATGTGAGTATGTGAGTTCTATTTGGTTGTGTGCCCAGTAACTGCACCATTTGGGTGAAGTGAATCTATCAATTTAAAGGGTCAAAAGGCTAAAAGAAAAATGGTCAGAGGTCATTAAGAAAGAAAGATTTTAAAATGCTTGTATTGATTGAGGACATAACCCATGGACGACATGAATGGCACAATAGGATCCATGTAGTTGACCTCACTTAGGTGGGGAACAGCTTATGATGATGATGATGTAATTTTTTTTTTATATTTTAATTAAGAAATAAGTCCAAAAATGAAGAAATTGTTGAATTTATAGGCCAGCTATCCAATGTTGCAATAATTTTCTTGCTAGTAACTGACCAATATAAGAGAAGGAAATAGGAAAATGATTCAAGTTTTATCTGATTTCCCTCTATTTCTGCTGCCTAAACAGAGGTTTTGTAATAGAAATCTATGGTGTATGCTTATTGCTTCAACAGTTATCTATAGGCAATCTGTGAACAGACAGAAATCGACGCTTCGATTCCTAAGGACTACTGAAATATAGGGAAAAAACCTGCACTATGTAAATCTCCTGAAACATTGTCAATGATTTGAGTTATTATTAATATTTTTAGATTCTTTTGGGGAGGATGGTATGCTATTCTCTTTCCATGAATGTCATTATTTACATTGGAACTTTGGCAATAAAACATGAAGTAGAACAAATTGCAACAATATGTATCTGAATATAGTTTCAATACATCTTTACAGTTGATGAATATAGATGGTATTGCTGCTTATGCTGCTATTATTGCTAATAAATTGAAAAAAGGTTGGTTTCCATCATGCAATATTTATTCTTTCAGTGATTATATTTTGTAAACTCCCAATCAATAACTCATCAACCATAAGACTGTCTCAACCTTCTACAAAGCAAACCTATCTATAGAAAATAAAGAAACCTTAAAGCAACATTAATGTATTGCATATAAATAAAACCCTGAATAAACAAATAAAAAACAATAATCCCAACCATCCATCAAATTCAAAAAATCTCAAATACAAAGTACCTAAAAATAAATAATTCTAATTTATGTATGGCCTCTTCATGCTCTGCATCATTTACTTTTCAGAACTTGTCTTCTTTGGTATATTTTCAAATTGTTCAATGCAATATATTTATTAGCAAGTTTTTTGGTTCTTTTATGGTCATCTCTTATTAATAGTTTTCATTTTCTGTGTGTATTATCTATGACCTCTTTCCTGAAAAAAGGTAAAATAGTCTTTGGAAAGTCATTCTTATTGTTTTTTATTTTTTGGCATTATTTTTGTTATCTTCAGTTGATGGAGTTCAATAGGTAGAAAGATGAGGGAAATTAGATTTAGCTGGGTCATTTGTTCTTGTACAATGGAGGCAGAACTGAAACAGTGAGCAGGACTCCTTCAAGTGGAAGGACATGGCCAAGGAGTAGGGGAGAAAGAATATGGATAGAGATTACTGGAAAATATAATTAAGGCAGGACACAGGTGAATGGAGAACATAGACTAGGTGTTTCAGAATTGACAAGAATGGTGTTGGAAGATTCATACAGTTGAGCCATGTAGTGGTAGATGGCCTATGATGATCATGACTATGTTTCTGCTTTTGAAAAAACAATTGTGCTGGTCATTCCAGCCAAGGAATTGCTTTTGATGCATTGATTTGAACAAATACGTTTGTTTTGCAGGCTATTGCATCAATGATGCAAGCACACGAAGCTGACCCAAGGAACTTGGAAGTGCTTCTTGCTCTTGGTGTGAGTCATACTAATGGTTAGTGGTTGATTACCGATGCAGCTGCCACAGATAGTAGCAGATTTTGTTAAGATTGCTTCATTTTAGTTTGAAGTTTTAGATTGATGTTTATAATCATATTGTCTATTTATGGTTCCTTTATGTGTTAGAATATTCTGATCTTTATGATACAATTTCTGCCCTGTTATTGGAAAAAGCATTTCTTGTAAATCCTCATCAACTTTTTGCTTCCCCTAATGATTTAGCATGTGTCAATTATTTATTCTTTAACATACTGTTTCACAGTGTTTAAAAGGGTTGCGCTGACTTCTTACCACATTTGTAATGAAAATGCCTCCTTTGGGGTCTACAAAAATGTATTTGTAATCTCTGGCATTATTTGTTTAACTAAGTTTTAAAAAATCATTTCAACTTAATCTTCAGCATTATTTGTTTAACTAAGTTTTTAAAAAATCATCTCAACTGGGGACTTAGATAGTCCACACAGAGTGAATGAATTTTCACGAATGTATATTCATTCTCAAATGTGATGAAATTTGCAGTCTACTTAAGTCTTCAATTGTGATGATATTTCTCAAATCTTAACTAAAGAACTTGCAATGAACGTATCGTGTGTGATATTCATCTTGGATTCAATACGGAGATTTCAGTTTTCAAATCATGTCTGGCATGAAACTAGTTGACTCTGTTGCAAATTGCAGAGTTGGAGCAACCTGCAGCATTGAAGTATCTTTATAGCTGGGTTCAGAATCACCCTAAATATGGAACACTTGCCCCACCAGAGCAGTCAGCTTCTCTGTATCATGCTGATGTAAGGGGATTCCTGTTAATATTTACTTTCATAATTAGGCATTTTTGGGTAGATGTATTAAATGATTTCTTGTTTAATGCCAAATATTATGGAATTTGATCTCTAATCCATAGCTATTTTATGTTTCTGCTCACCATCTTGTAGAGATAAATATTTAGAATACATGATGTTTTTAAGGCTCTGTAATACAGAACTGTTTTTGGCTAAAAATGGGTGAAACTCTTTTTTTAGGTTGTCAATGGAACAGGGCTTGGGCTGTAACTGCCATCTTGTAATACAGAAACATATTCAGTGACTTTGACTAAATTTGGGCAGGGTGCAAGTACCAGGTCAAATTATAATTTCTTGTAGAAGAACTTTTCTGTTTTTTCTCTCTTTCCTTCTTCTGACTTGTTAAATCGTTTTTAGGGATTATAAATTTTAGTTTTGGATCCCAATCTGATCATTTAATGTCCATTCTCAATGGTTTTTGCTGTGTTTAGTTGCAACAAACATCACAATAATAAGATATTACAAAAATAAATGTCATGGCATTTGAATATTTTGGTAGCTTTCAATGCATCTGAAATTGCAAGAGGTCTAACTATGCCTTCTGCCAATAGTATCTTGTGGGCAGATTCAATGCAGGACCGATGCTGTGCTATTCAACAGATTATTCACAACAATATTCAGCCAAATGTAAAGATTTACTAAAATAAAATACTTAGGTCAATTGTCAGGAACTTATGGTCGAAATGCCTGTAGAATCATTTATGTTATTCCTCTTGGCCAAATGAATGGAAACAAAAGGAATATTATTGTACCTATGCATAAACCTAGAAAAGCTTTCATGTTGACCTTTCAATATTCACTATAGTATTAGATCCTCGTTATTTTGATCTACACATTGGTATTTTGATCTACACATTGGAAAATAGTGTATACTGTTTGCTGGATGGCACAGATGCTCCAAATGCCTAACATTGTGGCCATTAAGTAATCATTTTTAAATACCCGCAGACTTTTCCTTGTGTGACTCCCATCAATACACTGGCTGTTTTTTTGGTTTGCAGGTTGCTAGATTATTCAATGAAGCTGCTCAGATGTCGCCTGATGATGTTGATGTCCATATTGTACTTGGTGTCTTGTATAACCTATCCAGAGAATATGATAAAGCTATTCAATCATTCCAAACAGCACTGAACCTCAAGCCACGTGATTATTCTCTCTGGAACAAACTTGGTGCAACACAAGCAAATAGTGTTCAGAGTGCAGATGCAATAACGGCATATCAACAGGTACTTACCTGTTCTCAAAAGATCACTATGCTGGATATTATTGTGCATTTGAATTGGGTGAAATGTTCACATAAATGCAATGCAAATATAAACAATGAATTCATATGACATTTACTTATGCTGCTTACCCTAACTCCCTAACTGTCCTACTTTTTCCTTAGGTGCATTTGGGAATGGGGAAAAGATATTGAAAAAAAAAAAAAAGAATGTGGAAAACTGAGGCAAAAAAGGGTAAGTGATGTGATATAATAGAGGGTAATGATTAAAAATAAAATGATTAAAGACAAAATAGATAGGTTTTGTGTATGGAAAGATGTGAAATAATAATTAAAAATAAAATGATTAAAGACAAAATAGATAAGTTTTGTGTATGGAAAGATGTGAAATAATAATTAAAAATAAAATGATTAAAGACAGAATAGATAAGTTTTGTGTATGGAAAGATGTGAAATAATAATTAAAAATATAGGTAATAATAAAAAAAAGAGGATTGTTATATAGTTAATACATCAAATCATATCAAACGGTTTGTAAAATGAGGTGGGAAAAGGTGGAAAAGTTTTCCACCCTTTTTTTCCCATTACCAAACACACCCTTAGTATTAATAGCTCTCATCTATTTTATTTTTGTTCACTTTATGGCTGAAATCACTCTCTATCCTTCTGATATCATGTAATTTTCCGTTTCCCTTTCTATTAAGCACATCCAAACACAGTTTGGGTGGGTGTGTTTCCTTCTGCTTAAACCTGCTTGAACCTATTCTTTGTTCTTTCCTTTTCCTTTTTTATTTTTGGTTTTTTAGTAGAAATATGCCTTTTTACTGCTTTGAACCCATTGATGAAGTTTGTCTTTTGTTTGTTTTTGAACTCCCAGGCACTAGATTTGAAACCCAATTATGTCCGTGCATGGGCAAACATGGGTATCAGTTTTGCTAACCAGGTTTGCTTCTAAACTGTTGATTTTATAGATTATTTCTGCAGGTTATTAAATTGTATCAATAGTTGGATTCATTGTATAATTAATTGATGTCAAGATTTATTAGAACAAATAATTATTGGTTGAGCATAGACAAAAGACTGCCCTTCTCCATCTTGGATTGTGTTGACTTGACAGAATGGTCATTACATCTTGATCTTATTGTCACCATCCTTTTCTCATCTTATCAGGGATTCAGGGTCAGCTTTATAAACTCTGTTGCACTATTAAACATTATTATGTATTATTTTCATATTTAAAACATTGGTCTTGAAGTTTTCTTTTACAACTCACATCCTCTTAGACCTTCCTGTTAACCTTACATGCTTTCAATTAGAATCAACTCATCCCATGGGATAGAAGCTTGAAACTTGGAAGATGTATCACGAGAGTAGTCATGCTAATAGCTTTCTTTGAACAGAACAGTTACATACATGTAATTGGATAGTTTTGCTATTGTCTTCATTTAACTCGGATATCTTTTGTGTCAGGGTCTTTATGAAGAATCGATTAGGTACTATGTGCGAGCACTCTCAATGAATCCCAAGGCAGACAATGCCTGGCAATATTTGAGAATTTCTTTGAGGTATGCTGCAATAAGAGTCGTTATGTTGATGAGTACAAACTGAAAGCCATAGTTAAAATTTCATTTACCATCTTCTTTTTCTGTTGGTGTAGCTGTGCTTCTCGGAATGACATGTTTGAAGCTTGTGATTCACGGAATCTTGATTTTCTCCAGAAAGAATTCCCACTGTGATTGGGCATTGCTGAATGCGTTTTGGACATTGGATAACATCATAACCCATTAGTGAAGGAGGTCCTCTAGGATATGCATTTTAGATTCTACTTGGTTTCATGCCACTGAAGGTCGATGACTTCAGACAGAATGCTTGAAAAAGAGGTATTTTTTTTTTTATTAAACAAGTGCAAGCGGATACATGTAGTATGTACAGTTGTGGAGGCGGAAAGTGCTGTAAGAATAAATCTACATGTCAGCTTGTTTGAGAAATGAATATTCAAGGCAAGTTCCCCAAATATTATTGCATTTGATGTGTAGCAATTGGAAAATGTTGCATAGGCTCTTGCCAATACAAACAAACTCAGGTATGCATTGTCTATCAGTCTTTTCAAGACTGTGCCAATAAGAATGTATACTATCATGTACCATCCGAGTTACGAGTCAAGATCTTGCTAGAGATTATAATTAAATGTGTGAAGACAAATATAGCTATATCGGCTTGGATCCAATAACAACATCGAAACGGGCCCAAAATCAAGCAGCAGCGCTAAGATCTCAGCGCGCACCGGCAGTTAATCATTTTCCATAGACACTTTCTAAGCAGCATCCAAAAACTTACCAGGTAAGTCACAATCCCACAGAGGGGGACGCGACAATCTAACGAAATAAACTAACCGCATCTATGTTGATTCCAGAGCTGTTTCTTATGATTTGAAAAAATATGTAATCTTGATATTGGAATGCCTTAGTCTCTCTCTCTCTCTCTCTCTCTCTCTCTCTCTCTCTTGCTTTTTTTTTTTTTTTTTTTTTTAAATGAGAAGATTATGGTGGGAAACAACTTTTGAAAGCTATAGAGGTCAGATTATGTGTGGGTTCCATAACCACGAAGAGAATTCTATAAATGGTTGTGTTCACTCAAATAATTTCAAATTTGTAACCTTCAATATTTTATTAGGACCTCATATGAATTCTTAGCTAAGAGTTTAAGCACTAATTTACAAAAAGCAAAACTTTGTCTCTAAGCTCCATGGATTGAACTATCCCATCTAAATAATAAATAATTCCATCTAAATAATAAATAAAGGTTCAAAAGGTTATTTATATTTACTAAAATAAGACAAATCATTTATGATCAATTCAAAACTCAAAAAAGAAAATTTCATGTAGCCATTTGCATGCTTTACCCCCTTTCAATTATACAACTTGCATCCACATTCAAATGAAACGGAAAAGAAAAAAAAAAAAAACCATATACACGAGAAGCTACTGTTGTCTCAGTTCCCAACAAAATCATCCCACCGAGCATCCAGCCACCATAAAAAGTACTAGAGATTGAGATCAATACCTGGTTCCCCGTAGGGGTCAGTATTATAGCCCTGCCCATTGGTTGTGCTAGCATAATCATCCATAACAAATTGGCTTGTTGATTCATACAAAAACATAAAACCTTTATGTCAGACAAAGGTAAAGAAAAAAAATATCACCTAAAGTCGAAGCATTGGTGACACGTTTTGTGCATGAGGAGAATTAATGAGTTCACACAAGTAGTTCACAAACTTCATTCGTGCTCTAATGTTTTGGTAACAATCAGAAGGGTTTTCTTGTATGTTACCTTTCATCCCAGTAACAAATGAAACCAGACACACCAGCCACAGACAGTTTAAACTTTAAATATACTCCGCCAGGTGAAAGTGAAAGGGGATGTTTAAATATAATAGACAGATGAATATTTTAAAAGGTTTGGACGTTTAATTAAGATTATCTTGGTCCCCCCATATGATTGAACAATTTGGGTTGAAATTCATTCTTAAAATGATTTTAATTTTGTTATCAACGGTGAGCTTTTGATCAAAATAATCATTGATGCCTTAGCTATGAGTGGCACACTAAAAATTAGATGCAAATGTGGTGTAAGGAGGTTAAAGAATTGAGGAATCAAGTCAAGGATCTACTGCCCTTGAAAGAAAAAGTTGCACTAAAACAGTTGTAGTATATTAAAACCTACGATATGTACTGAACTGTTGCTGGTTAAGAGAATATCGATGTTACTCTCCAGAATATTTCAAAATATGTTCAAACCTTATACTTTTGTTTAGAGTTTATGCTCTTGTTTGTCTTCTTTCTCAAAATATTACAAATTGGGCCAAAAAAGCCAATATGATGCATTAATCAAGTCCCTCCTATTCTTTCCTTGTATCCAAACCGGCGCCTTGCCTATTTAGCGAGTGGGTGGTTCCTTTGGAAGTTAGAAAAAGTATCCCCCAGAGCTGAAATTGCTTAACAAGTTAGCCTTCATTTTGTTCACATGGTAGGTTAGGGTGGTGAAATGGGTATCCATGTACTCTTGAAGTTGATCAAGATAGTCTAAGAAAGTGGTGCTAATGCTAGTGTCGGAGATCCATTTACTGCCAAGCCATCATTGTTATCATATTGCAAGGATGGGTGAATTGAGTTTATAAAATTTTCTTGTTTTAACTCCGGTTCTTTAAATTCCCTCCGTTTTGAATGATTTGCTATTGAATGTATATAATAAAATGTAAAGCACAAATACAAATCAATCACAATCAGTATACAATATATAGTGGTTCGGGCTAACCTCCTTACTCCACTCTTTCAATCACACACCCCTCTCAACAATAGAATACAAATTAGTGTCATGACACTTTTCTAAATTCCGGCTCTAGGAGGTGTAATTAGTCTCTTGCACTCTTCTATATTCCAAATTGGGGAATATAATACAAATCAACAAGTTTATGAGAAGACTTTAACAAACACACTTGTTTTTCTTGAAATTGGTCTCTTATACAAACTCAAGGGAAATACAGAAATGAAAATAAGAAAGAAATTATATCAATGGTGTTTCTTTGAAAAGCACAAGGGAAGTCTTGATATCTTTGAAGCTCAATTTGTGCAGATGACCGTTCAGATAATCTTTCCCTTTTTGTTGTTAAAAAAAGCCTTGAGTAAGATATGAAGAATAAAAGCTTTGACTTTGAGTTGCAAAGAGATTTAAAGATTGAGTTGTTAAGATAATAAAGTATAGTTAAAATTTACCTTCTTATTTATTTTTATCTTCATTTTCACATCCAAATAGCTCCTAGTATTCGATTTAAAGTAAAAGAAGAAAAATGATAAAATGAGAGTAGTCTTAAAAATATATAAACAATGCCAATTTAAAATGGGCAAAGGAAAAATAAATATTTTTGATAAAAATAATAACTTGAAGAAATAGTTTAATTATAAATTGTTAAATATCAATAGAAAAATTTGGAAATGGAGCTTTTGCACCTCTTCGCAGAAAATTGGCCTTTAATGTTTATACTTCCGAGTAGAGGTAATTGTTAGCCCTCTCTCAACTAACGCTTTATTTGCTTCAAGGTTTAGGGCTTAGGGTTTAGGGTTTAGAGCTTCTAACTTAAGCACAAAGTACAAAAGGGCCTCATAAATTATTTTTTTTTAAAAAATCCTTATATCTTAATAGGAGTCATCAACTAAATTATAATAAATAAATAAATAAGATAATAAATAATAAAAGCCTCTGGAAAATCAAAATTCTAATATTTATAAGTTATAATTAAAATACTCTCCACATATCAACTAAAAAAGGCACTAAATTACTGGTCTTAATCAAAACTTAGCTATTTGTTATGTGCACTGTTGGGTTCAACAAAAGCTCCATCATAGCAACCTATAATAGCGCATGGACACATTAGCCATAATAGTTGTCTCAAGAGGCAAGATTGGAGCATGCCATTGTCACTTGAAACATCATTCTAGCCTTTAGATCAAACATTTAAGTTGACTAGCTAAATCTAACTTATACATAACAAATTCATAATCTGAAACTTGATTGTGAAATTTGAAACTCACAACTATTGATCATTTTCAAAAATAGCTTAGAAATCAAAGACTAAATGGGGATTTACAATGTAAAGTCCAAATATAAAGTTTCAAATATCAAAAAATTCACTTATTGCAAACTACGTGCCAAAAAATAAATAATAATCTTGAAAAATCCAAACAAAAAAAAATATAAACATCTAAAAAGAAATAAATGAAGTAACTAAGGTGGCATAATGTAAACCAAGCTACGTTCTAAGAGAAGGAAGGAAAAAGAAAGAAAGAAAGAAGTGGAGCACATTGTATAGGATGGAGCTAAGTTCACCAACAACACAATAGTAGCATAAGATGTAAATATTCAACAAACAAAACTATTTGCACATACAAATAAACAAACATTGTCATTTATGGGGCCACTATAGCACCAACTCAACACTTTTGGTCCACCAAAAATACATAACCCATCCTAACAATCAAACAAAACTTAATCACATCAATGGAAACCCAAAAAATTCTTTGAAGACGCTAATCAGGCTAAATTTTTTAGTAGTAAGATGATAAATTAGACCATCCCAAGATCTCTGATGAAAGAAAGGTGAAAATTTGAGGTAAGTGACTGAAGACGCATTCAGTTAATGAATGAGGTGATTCATGAATAGCCAAACTGTTTACTATTTACCCTATCTTCAAATGAAAAAGCAAAGCAAACCAAAGCTACAATCTTACATTATGGTAGACCCAAATTGCTTATTGTTTATCTATCTTCAATTGAAAAAGAAAATCAATTTTACAATTATTGTTCCTACAACTCCCTACCAATTTCATAAATACTAGCGGCATAGATGAGACCCATTTTTCATAACATAGCAATCCAACTTTAATTCTAGTTAATTGGGCATAGTTGGCGTCTCTTTAA
This sequence comes from Pouteria campechiana, assembly GCA_036873735.1. Classification (NCBI taxonomy): domain Eukaryota; kingdom Viridiplantae; phylum Streptophyta; class Magnoliopsida; order Ericales; family Sapotaceae; genus Pouteria; species Pouteria campechiana. Next base: position 27,675 of record JAYJMB010055266.1, read on the forward strand.
TTATGGAAAATAAAATATAATTTAGGGGATAAAGTTTAGGGGTTTAGAGTATCAGGGTTTTAGGTGTTTAGGGTTTTAGGGGTTTAGGGTTCTAGGGTTTAGGCTTTTAGGGGTTTAGGGGTTCTAGATTTTAGGGGTTTAGGGTTTTAGGGGTTTAGGGTTTAGGGTTTAGGGTTTTAGGGTTTAGGGTTTAGGGTTTAGGGTTTAGGGTTTAGGGTTTAGGGTTTAGGGT
>JAYJMB010055277.1:2580-15222 GCA_036873735.1 Pouteria campechiana
ACTGGAAAAGTACAGAGTGCCAGCATTCGTTCTGCATTATTCATTAGTATTCCATGCTATGTTTTGATCTATTATTCCCTCATTCACCGGATTCCCCTATTTTCTAGCCCCACCATGTTGGCCTTTTCTTCTTCTTCTCTTATATCCTCCGTTACGTTACCCTCTCTTTTACAATCTCCTTTGCACTCATCCAAGCAAGCCTTCCGCTGACCAAGCCCAGGAGATGGCTCGTGGAGTACAAGTTACCACCATAATATCATCGCCCCAGTTAAGGAAATTGGTATTTGAACTGGTAGTTGGGGTGGTTGATGTGTTACTCGAAATCTCATTTGAGCAATGATATACGACACACCCAACTACAGTAATGATGCCGAAACCATTGATCGGGTGGGCCAGTCTACCAGGAAACTTGCAGATTAATAAATACATAGACTGCCCGTCCAATTATCGAATGCACTTGATTTTGGTACTCATCAAGATGTAGGTAGTATGATGTCACATGTTTAATAAACGCGTAAGATATGAAGGTGGGGTGGGTCCTGCAATTTTTCCTACAAAGTGGCGGTTGGCTGGAGAAAATTCCTGATGCACGGGTAGCCCGCAAGAAGCGTGCGTGCGCTCTTCTCACTCACATGCTGCTGCTCTTATTTATGGCAAATTCGCATGCATGTGAGAGACTCAATATCATCTTACCAATGCAAAAACTCATTTGGACGGTTGATATTGCCGTTTTACCCCACCATCATGCTTAATCCACAGCATTCCCGCCAACCGCCATCCCCAACAACAACCGAACGAGAACTGCTGTCCTTTCGACGTCTCAAATCACAAAATTACCCCTAAGAAAGCTTTCAATTGGGAAAGAAATCGATTCCTGGGCTGGGCAGTTACCTCTTCTTATAAGGTGGTGGCCTTGCTAGGTCCGACGGAGAGAGGTTGACTCAGCACGCAGCTCCAGATGCAATCCACGCCGTCCGTCTCTTCCCCTTCCGACGGCCAAGATTCTTGCTCTGGTTCCTCCGCGGAGATTAGCTGCTGCGCGGGAATTTCGCAGGGCCCGTTTACAGGGTACTCGACGACCGAGCAGCAACCGTCGAGCAGAGACGAGTAGAAAACGTCGTGAGACTTCCATTCCGATTCCGAAACTAGATTTTCTTCCTTCCCCCATGGGAATTCGAAGACTCCCAGCGGCTGAAACGAATCCGACAGCTTAAAACCCTCGCACTCTTCGACCCCGCCGAGAAATTCCCGCTTCGTGGTGGTGTTTTCTTTGCAGCCTCTCTTCCCTGTTTCTTCCTCTCCTCCTTCTTCTCGCCCTCGTTTCCTGTTCTCACGCTCCATTTCCTGAGGAGGAATACCTAAAACAGAAGAAGAAAATTCTCATCAATGGATTGGAGTACTAAAAATGGAAGCAGTAACCGATAACAAACGTCGAGATCAATAGCTGCTTGAAATTCATTGAAAGTTCGGAATCTATGGCGAATCTTTTTCAAGATTGCAGACCTGGAGGGAAATGGTGGATAAGGATAGGATTCAAAGAGCAGAAAGCCACGAGGGGAACGATGGAAGAAGCAAAGAATAAAGAGGGAGAAGGATTTGCAAAGCGGCGTGTGATGGATGGTGTGATTCATGAGCGGCAGAGCGTTTTGTAACGTACCTTTGATCGAGGGGCGCGCGCGGCGTTTTTTGGTTGTTGAATGAGGAGAAATGGACAGAGAGAGAGAGGGAGAGAGAAAGACAGTGAAAAGGAGCGAGAGCTTTGCTCTTACGCCACGCTAACCTACAAGCGAAACCGCCTCAACGACACACGCTCACCCTTCAATCTCTCTCACACGCCTTTTTATCTTTTCTTCCATCTGCCTTCTTTCCTGAGGCGTGAGAAAAAAAAAAAAAAACGGTTTTGCATTTCCCAGTTTCTCCTGCTCTTGGCTACAGGAAATACCCTGCTACAAGCTTCACGTGCTTAGCAGCTCATCTTTCCAACACACACTTTTCCAAACCCAGAAAATATGTACTTTTGATTTTTTTTCCTTTTTTTTAAATAAAATGGTCGGTCTATATATAAGAATATAATAGAAAACTATTTAGTTAAAATCTTATTATAGTCTCCCCCTTTAGCGGCCTACCGGGCATGATAAAACACCTATTTTTTGTATTAATTAAGGTCATTATTTTTTATATTAAGGGCTCTAATTAAATTTAAAATATCGCCATGTATGAAAATCGAAAAAAAATCTCTATATATCTTTTAATTAGAAAAATGAAAATTGATTGCCGATTATGATTATTTCGTAATTCCTACATTTTTGTAAACGGGATGCGCAATTACTTTGGGCAATCCATCCCGTTCTACTCGGGACAAGTTATTTAATAGTCCTGCGTAGTGTAAAGCGTTCATATCCATCCACACCTCCTAAAAATGAAGTACTGCCGTCTCGTAACCCAATCTTCCATTTTATTTCATTTACTTGTGTACGAGTCGCGTAGTTAGTATTGGCCGCCTTTCGACTGCAAGCATCGATGCACAAAATCTGGGAAGAATTTTGGACGGTTTAGATTCAACTGCATGCTCTCCTTGCGAGGACACGCTGGACACGTACCGGCACTAGCTCTCCAAGTGCCGTGAGTTCCTTCGTGAAACTGGCAATATCATTGTGCTTGTGCGATGCCCACCGGGCAGCCAGGTTGGCGATTTTTATTTTTTTAATATGTGTGTGTGCACTCGGGTGGACAGGTTGGGTTAGCCTAACCTTAATCCAACCCAACATCTAAACCATGTTGGGTTAAACTCAAATTTCCAACCGACTTTACGATTTGACCAACCTTAACCCAATTGGCAATGGGTTGGGTTCGCCTGGTTACGGGTTGAACCCAATCCACTTGCACTCCTATTTAAGAACATTAAACTTACTTAAAACTTACTCAACATAAATAAAGCCCATTAAAGCCCATTGAAATAAAATTAAATAAATAAATAATTATTATATGAAATATCAAAAAATATAACAAAGTTACTATTAAAGAGAGTAATATATATATATATATTTAAACTTTAATGAATCTTGATACTTTTAGTTTAATATTTTTTAAATATCATAAGAAAACTATATTTTATAATGAGTTATTAAAATTTTATTTAAAAATAATAATTAGGAATTTTTAAGCATCAAATTTAGAGGATTAAGACATTACTTGATGATGACATTACTTGATGATGTTTAACTTAGATGAAAGCGATTATCCAAATGGGTCCACTAAGCATGAAATTTAATAGTTATTTAATGTACTCACATATGTTGGGTTTTTATGTTTTGTCTTCTACAAAGTCTAATAGGCTTGCGTATGTGAGATGGGCTTAAGAAGTTCATGTACGAAAGTTCGTTAGAGAAGCTATATAATGATGTTTCAGTTAGGGATTTTGTGGATGAATTCTAGGGTTGAGATGAGGTAGCCATCATGTAAATCCTAAGATTTTTCCCGGAGAAGAGTGAGAGAAAGGGTTAGTAGAGCGTGTTGATCAGGGATGTGAGTGAGACATCTTAGGTGTATTTCTATAACATGTTTTCAAAGTAGATTGATTATCTCTTTCTCTTGATTTTTTCCTTCTTGGTTGAACAATTTTCTATGTAAATCTTGTGTCTCTATTTTGTGATTATTTATGCTTTTGATTGTACGTATATGATCTTATGTATTTATGATTGTGATCCTGAAATTGGTATTGGAGCTTCCGCAACAAGTGGTATCAGAGCTAATGATTGATGGATTATGATCTATGTTGCAGATTAATTGTTAGATTAATTGTTAGGGTTGATGATTAGAGAGATGATGAATCATGGGAGGATAAGAAAGGTTGATGTGTGGTTGAGATTGGAAAGAAAGATGTTATTGCTGGAATGGATGACGTCGGTCGTCACTTGTTTTTTGATGCATGCTAGTGGAGATCCAATGGTTGGATGTTGGGTAAGGCATGTGTTGAGCTAATTAATGGCTGGTGATGGGGGTTCGTGCGATGGTTTGAGTTACAACAGCATGTGGCTAGACATGGATGTGATCAGGCACGAAGTATTAAAGGGAGATTTGTTGTATTTGATTTGCTGGTTATGCAACAAGAAGGATTTGTGGTTTGCAAATAGCAGCACATGATGGTTAGTGGCACTAATTGAATAGCCCACATTAGGGCAATTGTGCAGCGTTGGAGTTGGATGGTGGGTTTGCTCAGTGGCATGTGTGTAGTGGGCAAGCTATGGCAGTAGCGCTGACTAACAAAGGCGGTCAATTGTGACAACTAGTTGGTGTTAAGCAAGATGACAAAGGTGCATCGAGTGGTCGATGGCATCGGTTTCTTTTGAGATTGATGGTCGGAAGGTTGTGCGGCACCGGAGGCCAGAGAAGGCAGTAATGTGAGCAGTTGGATTTTTTTCTTGCCAAAAATGGGGACACATGGAACGACGTTGGGGTTTCTTCCTGTTGAAATAGAGCAACTTGTCGCATCAACTACATGAGAAAGAAGCAGTTGCTCCTGGGAGAAAAAGCTAAGGGAATTAGTTTGCCAGAGTAGCAATGGAAAGCTAAATGGTGTGGTCGGGCGATAATGAAGAAAACAAGGTTTTATTCTAACAATGGATTTTTCCCAGGATTTCGACAATCAGCAGCAAGGATCAGGCTTAGGGAGGTATCGCCGGAGGACAAAACAAAGAGACTATTCTGATGATCGACTATCCTATGGTCAAATGGAGTAGCGACAGTGGCTAGTTTGCGGCTGCTAGGGTTTCTTCTCTACAATGAATATGATGTACCAGAGTTCAGTACATCACGATGGATAGAAGCAAAAACTTGATGGCCCATTTTGGGTGATACCGGTATCAGATTTTGAGTATTTTAGTTGTCGATTTCAATGTTTTTGAGTGATGTGAACACAATAATGGGGTCAAATTAGGTAGATTTAGCTTTAATGAAATTGATGGTGATTTGGTGATCATCAATGATCCTAGTTGATAGATCTAATGTTTTGAGGTACTGTAAAGTTTATGGATGATGTGGATTGAGTAGATGGTGTATCGTTGGGCATAATCAAGATTGGATCATGGTGATTGAGGTTGATCGGGGTAAATCAAGTTTGATCTGGTTTAATGCAACATATATTTGAGCAGATTTGAGTGGATCGGTGAAATGATCATGTTGTTTTGAGGTTGATTATGCATATGGATGATTTAGATTAAGGTGGTAGACTTCACGAACAGATGTACTTCAGATGTTGCATTGGTTTTTTTTTTTTGTCTATTTGTGGAAAGTGTGGATGTTGGATGGAGAGCATGGGGATTAAACAAAAGTTTTCCTGAGTTCTACGGTGGACAGTGACTTTGGTCTTGAGACTATGATCAATAGTGGACAATGGTGAGTCCTGTAACTATGATCGACAGTTGATGCGAGAGAGCCCGGGAGTCCTGAGACTATGATGATTGAAAAATGGTTATAACAATGTAGGCATGGTTTGGTAGTAGATGCACAGATGGTGCATGGTTGGTTGCACCAGTATGCGGGTGGCGTATGGTTTGGCGTGTATGTGGTTTAACATGTGTGTAGTGTGTAGGAGCTGATAGGTGTACAAAGGAGTATAGTTTGACATGCATCTAGAGAGACACTTAGTATGAAGATAGGTAGAGCTCTTATACTCATGTGATTATTTGAGTGAATAAGGATATTACAGTTAAAGGGTTGCACATGGGTAGTAATCATGAAGGCATATGAATCTGGCCAATTCAGCATGCAGGTGGTGACAGTACAAGTGGTGTGCAGAGATGATGACTAGTGAAAGATGCAACAAAGTTCATAGGAGAAGCTCCAAGAAGATAAATGGAAGACGAAGAGATACGCATCGAGAGGTAGTCTTCTTGATCTCTATTTGTGGCTATGTGATCTCTTTGGAAGCTAGCAAGATGGAAGAAATGGAGCCACATAATGCGTAGTGGTGGAATGCGTGGGCATCTTAGGTGGAGATGCGGATCATGCTAGTTTGAGCATGCTGATGAAAAGCTAATGATTGATTCATAGATGGAGATTTGTTAGATTCTTATGTCTTATCTTCTGCAAAGTTTAGTGGTCTTGCATATGTGAGATGGGCCTAAGGAATCCATGTAAGAAAGTCCACTTGGGAAGCTATATAATGATGTTTCAGTTAGGAATTTAGTAAATGAATTTTAGGATTGAGACAAGGGAGCCATGATACAGATCCTATGGTTTTTTCTAAAGAAAAGTGAGAGAAAGGGTTATTAGAGTGTGTTGATTGGGGATGTGTATAAAGAATTCTAAGAGATGTGTTTGAAGCATTTTAAGTGTATCTTCGTAATATGTTTTCATAGTAGATTGATTATCTCTCTCCCATAGTTTTTTCCTTTTAGGTTGAAGGCCACGTAAATCTTATGTCTTTGATTTGTGATTGTCTATGCCTTTGATCTTGTGTGTATGATTTTGTGTATGTATAATTGTGATCCTAGAATTGGTATTAGAGCTTCCACAACAACATATTTTTTTATTCTACTCTCTATGCTTAATTATGACAATGCCATTGTTTCTAGTCTCCTCTCACCAGAACACAACAAGCAAGTGAATCTTTTCCCACCACCCACATGCAAATGAGTATAATTTTCTCGATTCTAAGATCCTTAGGAAAGAGGCAACAATACAAGAAACAATATTTGAGGTGAGGTAGCAAGACTGGATTTAGCCTTGAAAGGTCTTGATTATTATTCAATTCCCAATCAAGATTTTCAAGTACCTCTTTCCATTTGGGTGAACTCCGTTCCTTCTTCGACAAGAGATCACTAATTATGGCGATTGTGAGGAGCATGTCATCACATGTTTTAGTGATGGCTTGTGCCACTCCAAGCGAGTGCTTTGGGCAGGTTCCTTGAAGGCTCATCTTTCTTTGAAGCTTGAAATGCCTTTTTATAGAATAATTCCCAAGCTAAATTATCTAATAATGGCTCCAATTTGTGTATGTAGAAGAACTCATCCATCGGAGAAGCTACATTCACAATGAAAGTTATGAAGATGATCTTGTCACCCCCCTCACGAGGCAATGCATGTTTCAAATCTTCCCAAACGCCAGCATACCGAATTTCATTGAGCACAAGAGCATACTTTCTTCCCTGTAAGTAACTATACATCGTTGATTGTAGCGTGCCTTCATCCATCATCTCCGCATTGCTTGGATGTGCGTCCTTTCTACTATTGTAGAAGCCTCAGAGCATCTATTGCAATATGTCTTTTGTTTGGAATTCTTGAGACACATACATCCATGCATAACATTCAAAATGCATTTTGGTATCTTTGTGAACTCTTTTTGCAAGAGTGGTCTTGTCTGGACCGCCCATCCCAACTATTGAGATGACGATCCATTGCTATGATATGTCTTTATCTTAATTTAGTAGCAATTGCTCAATTTGCATTACATCCTTCTCCTGCCCAACGATGTCTCCTTCTTTGACCCAAGGAGTAATTGCTCTTGGAGGGCCATGTACTCCACCCCCTGCCATGTTTAGAGCAATCTCCCCTAATTGGTAGATTTAAACTCATAGTGCTTCTTGCTTCTCTCTCTCGTCTTTGATTAGCATCTTCCAAGAATTCTCTAATGGAATCCAGCTCATTCTTCATCCACAAGAGATCATCTTGGACTTCTGATAGAAGCTCCACCTCTTTAATCAACTGCTCACCCAATTTTTGGAAAGAGAAGGAAACAACAACCTCAACCATTGCTGTTATCCTCTCCAATTACTTCCTTCCTTTCAGTTCCAAATAATGGCATGTTCGTTCTTTTATAGATATATAAGATGGAAGAGATTAGCATCCTTGTCGATGAACAATTATGATGGGTTTAAATATGTTGGATATAAAATTATCTTAAAATACATGATTTATTTTCATAAATTTTAAAATGTTAAATCAAATAAAGATAGCTGCTATGTGTGTGAAAACTTTAATATTAATATTTCTAAAAACATACATTTAATAATTCAACTGACGGACATAACATTATACACATCATTCTTTATGGGCCCAAAAATTTAACCGTAGAAAATTTTCTGTGGTCCATTCTTTTTGTTAGTCATGTGTCTTGCATTCTGTAAGACCCATTAGGTCTAGACATAGGTTATATGTATTTGAGGTGTGCGTATTGTGTGAAGTTATAAGTATTGGTGTTCTCTAGAGTTAGAGATACATAGAGGGGAGAGACATAGAGAGATGCATGAGTGAGGCAGGCTATTGTCTCTGAGAGAAAAAGTTGTAATTTTTTCCCTAAGATAGTAAATTACTCTTTTTCTTTGGTAGGGTAGGTTGCAAGGCCAAACCACGTTAATTGTTATATGTTCTCTATGTGATTAATTATTTGTTTGTGAGTGTATGTTCTCAAATAATTTCCTAACAAGTGGTATCAAAGCTTGGTTTGTGAGATTTCAAAGCATTGAAATTCGTAGTATTGAAAACAAGATTGCAAGCATCTAATTAAGGGGGTCATGCAATCAAGTGTGATCTGGTGGTTTTGATTTAACAGTTGGATCCAATCATAAGTGCAAGTTTTAGATTTATGTTGAACTACTAAAATCAAATTAGCGTGGATAGATTTGTGCATGGCAACAAGACATGCTGCGGTTGGATAACTATGATCGTAGGGCAACAATTCGGTGCTGGGTTTTGGATAGCTGAGATTGCATAATGTGTAACAGTGTTAATGTGACAGATAGGATGACTTGGCAAAGCTAATCAAGCAATTTCAGCAGGCGTGTGTTTTCTAAAATGTTGATCTGATGGTGTGAGGTTGCAATGCAAGGGCGTTGATCAGACAATGTGAGCAAATTGGACGATAGTGCATGGATCTATGTTGGATGCTTATAAGGAAGACAACAAGTAGGGACGTTGATCGATTGGTCAACATGACTAGAGGCAGCGTCTTGTGTTGTCAAAGACGTGTGGTCGATGGGTGGTGGGAGACGATTTGTCATCGATAGAAACAACAGGCAGGAGGTTGTGACATGCGAGTGTTGGCAAAGTTGAAAAATATGATTTTTTAGCCAAAGAAAGTCAACTATGATGGTTGTGGCTTTAGTTCTGAGAAGGCATCAACATCGTGTGGCCAAAGACTGTCAAGTCGTTGTAGCATGAGCAACGGGTGGCATAAGCACATGACTAGTGTTTTTTTTTTTCTAAAAATGTTTTTTCCCTTCTTCTACTAAGAAATAGGCTGCATTAGTGGTGAGCAGAAAGGGCAACAGTGGAAAGCCAAGGTCTCATCGAAGGAGACATGATAGCGATGGCGATGGCGTCGATAGGGAAGAAGATGGCACATAGTGACGACAGCGACATCTTTTTGTGTTTTCAGGTGACCGGATCTGAGATTCTGTGTGGCGAAGTTATCGATGGTGTCCTAACAATGATGGTGGCATTTTGGTCAATAAGGATTGACCGACAGATGATTGATCATTAGCGGTGCAAAAGGGCACTGGTGACAGCTAGGGTTTCATGCATTGGAAGGTGACTCAAGGAGCAAGGTCTGTCACAACAGACAGAATAGACAGAAGAGTAGACTACCAGATTTTGTCGGCCCATATCTGATGATATAAAGGTTAGAATTTGGTGATTCAAGTGTCATTTTTTAGGTTTTAGGACTCTATGAATCATTTGGATGGTTTAGATTGAACAAATTTTGCTTATTTTTTGGTGTTTTATGCAGGATATTATGCTTTGAAGTTGGAGAATGGAAGAGATGCTTGAGACTTCAAATAAAACAATAGCATAAAACAGCTCAGGTCAGATGATGATGTAGACTAATCTAAAGGCAACATTCATTATGTAACCTTTCAATGGGCAGAATGATTTCACTCTATGGCAGCAACAGATGAAGAATATTTTGACTTTTGAGGATATAGTGAAGGTTCTCAAGAAGAAGTTAAAGAAACTAGAGAAACTAACTAATGATGCATGGTAAGAAATAAGGGATCTTGCAACAAGTATGATCTATTGCAGATAACACACTTTGAAAGGTCATTAACTTAATGGATCCAAAGGAGATGTGGACAAAGTTAAAGGACAGGTAAAAGTCAAAGTCATTGACAAATAGGTCATATTTGAAGAAGCATTTATATAGTCTTCGGTTAGCAGAAAGTGCACTTGGATGAGTTCAATAGGATATTGACAGAGTTAGCTACTTTAGAAGTGAACACCAATGAGAAGGATAAAACATTTGTCTCTAGGATTGAGGAGAAAGATAAAGCTTTACTCCTGTTAGTATTATTACCTGATTCTTATGATAATACTATGATGACATTGTTGTTTAGGAAGGATACATTGAGGATATTGCTTCCATGTTGATATATGATACCCGAAGGAAAAACAATAATGGTGGATCATCAGGCAATGAAAGTTCTTTGGTGGTGACAAGTGGTCATTATAACAAAGGAAGATCTTTGGAGAGGAAAATTGATTTTTAGAGAGGTAAGAGTGTATCTAAGTCAAAAGGAGACTTCAATTGTCGGGTTGTGGAAACTATGGTTATTTCAAGAGGAACTGTCCAGGAGTATATGAGAGTCAAGAGAAAAAGGAGAAAGAAAAAAGAAAGCAAAAAGTAAAAGAATTATTTGATAAGACTGCAATTATTGAAGATAACATATATGGAAGTGATGTCTTACTTATAATGGAATTAGGTATGGATAGTCCTAATTGGATTTTAGATTATGATTATTCTTTTCACATGTGTGCAATCAATGAGTAGTTCGATACATATAAGGAGTACAATGGTAGTACTGTGCTGATGACAAACAAAGTAGAGAGCAGAATTGCCGGTGTTAGGAGAAAGAAAAAAGAAAGCAAAAAGTAAAAGAATCATCTGATAAGACTGCAATTATTGAAGATAACATATATGGAAGTGATGTCTTGCTTATAATGAAATTAGGTACGGATAGTCCTAATTGGATTTTAGATTCTGATTATTCTTTTCACATGTGTGCAATCAATGAGTAGTTTGATACATATAAGGAGTACAATGGTAGTACTGTGCTGATGACAAACAAAGTAGAGAGCAAAATTGCCGGTGTTAGGACAATACGAATTCGCAGGTTTGATGGTGTTGTTTGAATGTTGGTTGATGTGAAGCATATTTTGGATCTTAGGAGGAACTTGATTTCATTGGGAACATTGGAATCCAAAGGTTACAGGATGTCTATTGGATGTATAGTTCTCAAGGTGAACAAAGGGGTCGTGGTTGTTATGAAGGGTCAAATGATTGGAAACTTATATAAATTGATAAAGAGTGTAAAAAAAAGTAGAAATCTTGTGAGATCCCAAGTTGCAAGTACAAGTGGAGTACAGATGGTAAAGTCTATGAAGAGTATTGACAAGAAATGGGTGACGTGTGCTTCTAACTATTCATGGTAATTTATCTGGTAGAGAGCGCATTGCAGCTGTGAGAGAAATAGAGTCATGTCGAGTTGTACAGTGGTGGTGAGTTGTATATGGCAACTAGGAAGGGTGCAGTGGACCATGCTAGTTGAAGTGTACCAGACAAAGTTTGGTGGATTGTAGGATGGATGCTGACATTAGTTCTTGTTCAAGTTTATTGAATGTTGTAGAATTCAAGCTAAGGTGGAGATTTGTAAGAAATGTGTCTTGTATCTTGTAAAACTTATTGAGCCTGCACATAAGTTATACATATTTGGGAAGTGCGCATTGTGCAAGGTTATAAGTATTGGTATTCCCTAGGGCTAGAGATACATAGAGTGGATAGACACAGAGAGGTGTGTGTGAAAGAGGCAGGCTGTTATCTCTAAGAGAAAAAATTATAATTACTCTTTTTCTTTGGTGGAATAGGTTGCAAAGCCGAACCATGTTAATTATTGTGTATTTTTTGTGTGATTGATTATTTACTTGTGAGAGTGCATTCTTAAATAATTTCCTAACACTTTTGTTGTTGTACAACTTGTGATTAAATATTTTCTACCATGAAATGAACTCGGCATGAATGGTGTGTAATATCCCAGAAATTTAATAATTTATTTTAAAAAATTATTAAAACAATAAAATTATAACTACTAACTTCGGTGCTTAGAAATGATCAGGTGGATTGCCATGGATGATAAAAGTCTAAATGATACCATTGGGATACTACAAGTGTAATCTTGATAATCTCATAACGCACGTCTAATTAGCATTAAGGAGCGCAAGGAGCTAGCAAGAATTTTAATTAGAAGAATTAAACAAGCCAATTTTCAGCAAGGTTTTGGAGGCCATATTTTTACATCAGGTCAAAATCGGGTGGGGTCTCCTAACCCCAAACCGACACCAACCCTCATTTAACAAATTGGGTCCGGATGAATCCAATTCCAATTCCATTGACCCGAATTTCACATTTCCTCCCCCAAAGCAACCCATTTTCGGTTCAACCCGACCATATTCGCACCCTTGGCCCTTCTGCTGCTCCATATCACTAATCATGCCATTGATTTTGGATTTTGTAAGTGATATTTCCACGTACTTAGTACTCATTCCTGTAAACTCTTCATCATCTGTCCTCTATAATCTTGTTAGATGACATTAGAACAACCCAATCCCATTTTCCACCGCTTCCCCGAAAGTTGAACACATTAAAATCTA
>JAYJMB010055288.1:0-73817 GCA_036873735.1 Pouteria campechiana
TATTTTGAAAGAGAGTGTGTGATTTATTTTGGATTTCTAAGATGCATTGTATTTTTTCCTTTTAATCAAGGGTTTTCAAATGTATCATTCTTATAGACAGTAGTCTAAATACTTCTTCTCCTTCCATATCCTCCTCCTCTAAGGTACTCCTAGTATCTCCCCCAAGTATTACTGAGGAGTAGTGATACTTGTGCCAAAATACATATCCACTCCTTTCACAAAAGAAGTATGCTCCCTTAGTCTTTAATTTTAGTAGAAAATCAATACTAGCTCTCTATAGACAGGAGCATCATACTCTCGGAGTCTAGACCATCCTTAGAATTTATCATTGCCCTTATGTTGGATTGGCAAAGATCTAGGAAGTCTAGGTCTATCTTCCTAGGTATGTGGATAGATTTGCCTAACATGGACATATAGAACTTAATTTTTCTCTTTTCCTCCAAAATAAAACTGGGATAAATCTCTTGGGTGGAATTTGGCCTTGGGAACTTTTTTCCCATCAAGTTTCTCTAGTAGGGAGGCCAAATCAAACATTTTATACTCTGTGTTTTATTCCCCCATTTCTACTTCTTCCTCACGTCTTTCCTACCATTATGAAGATGATAGTATAAAAGTGTTACCTTGAGAGACCCTTGCAAAGTGGATTCTCTAGGAGTCTGAGGAAGCTCTAGATGTGGTGGCTTGTGAGATGGATGTTCCTCCTTTGGTTCATGAAGAGAATGTGGGAAGTAAATAGGGAAGCTAGAATCTCAAGAAAAATGGAGGTTTTGGTGACTTTAGAGCAGGAAGCGAATTCTTTTTGCATCGAGGGTGGCTATGAGTAGTGATAAAATGAAGTAAGAAGAGGAAACGGGCCATGAGTTTTGCCTTATTTGAATTGCCGAGTGACTCGAGCGAAAGTAACTGGGGATCAAGTAACTTCCATCCCAAAAATGAATTTCCTAAATTCTTTATTTTTCTATTGTTTGATATTATCCCACAAAGTTTCAATACCTTTCCTAGCCAAACATCATCACCATTTTTAATCAATTCATCACCATTTCAAACAAATTTGTACAAACAATTAATTTTCATAATTTTCTTTTATTCAAATTGGCACAAATACACAACATTTAAAGTTTGACAATTTATGACCCACATTTAAAGTTTGACAATTTATGACCCTATGTATTGTGTCTAACATTTCCAATCTTTTTCTTACTACATAAAGACTATCAAGCGACATTGATTTTATGATAATGTTAGCAAGTTGAACATTCATAGTTTTTCAATTCCTTTTCATGATTCACAAATGATATCTAATATTAACGTATATTGAGTATTAATGCATTAATATTTCCTAACATCAAAGATCTATAGCTATGCAATGCATATTTTCTCTATTAGGATTAGTGTGTATGATTTTAATGACAACAAACCTTGTCTTCAAACTTCATTCATGCTAATGATGTTCTTAGTTTAGGAAGCTTGAAATGTAGAAATATATGCTTGGATTGTAAGTACTTTATTCAAATATCATTTATGCAAGAATATACATATCTTAATATGAGTCTAGATATTTTGGGCTAAGGAGAAATCATCTTGATCCATATTATTTTCGACTTTGTTTATCATTTCATAATGTTTTGGATCATATGCAAATATATGCCTCAAAGAGATATCATTTTGAATGCAAAAGAATGTGTGCTGAAATAAGTTTATAAATACAAAAACATGATTCAAATTGCTTATCCATGTTCCATAACTTATGCAAATTATGTGGATAAATATATTTTGATTTACAATGAAAAATATCAAGTTTCACAAAGTGACAGTGCAAAAAGCATAGTGCAGGACCGCAGTCACATAGCGTAGCCTCCTGCGCATATCGCCTACCTCGCAGCTGAATCCCTAAGGTGTATCATCCTATCGCTTGCCAATTTTTAGATAGTATGAAACATTTGAGTTCATCCGAAGCAATGGAGGATGATATTGCCTGGCAGCCCCATACCGCCTATGCCTACTACTTAGGAGCACAGCTGATATCACATACCACCTGCAACTTGTTAGCAAGGTTGGTTCAGGAGTTTTGCCAGAGACCCGACCATAGCTGGTATGCCATACTTCTTGCCATATCACCTAGGGTGTAGGCACTTGGCCCATACCGCCAGTCAACATCCAACGGTTGGAAATTCAAATGCTGCAAGCTACATTGCCCTAACTCTTCTTCTCCAATGATCAATCTTTTGGAAGATCTATTTAAAGAGATATAGAGGGACATTTTAATGTTGTTGAAGCTACGATTATTGAAGATTTATTTGAGCCTTAACTTTTCAATCCTCAAGCAACTTGAGCCAAAGCATTCAACATTCCTTCATTATTTTTCAAAGCTTATTTCTACAACTCTAAGGGAAGAGATTTTGCAACACAAAGAGCTACTCAAGATCAAGTCTTCCCCAGCACTTAATAAAAAGCACTTTCAAAGCATAAACCTTTTTATTTCTTTTATTTAGGTCTTCCTTAACTTGGTTTTGAAGACCAAAGTTAAGAAGAACATCTAGTTCATTGGAGTGTCTCACAAATAGTTTATTACATTGTTTACACCCCTTAGAGCTGGAATCTAGAAGAGTGTTTGGTGCACTAGAGTTTATGCTCGCTAGAGATGGAATCTAGAAGAGTGTAAAGGCACTAGTTATTAAACCCTAAAGTTGAAATCTAGAGGAGTGTTGAGGAACTCAGTTTACACCCCCTTGAGCTAGAATCAAGAAGAGCAAGGAGATTGCTGGAGTGTGTCTCATAATCGGTTGGTGATTTGAACATTCCCCCGAGAGTTGGAATCAAGAAGAGTGTTGGGTGCATTATTTTTATTTTTACTATAAAGAGATAGTGAAACCCAAGGCACAAGGGATGTGTCCTTGGAAGAGTGGAGTAGGGATGGTTGCCCAAACCACTATAAAAAATTATGTTATTTGTATGTTTTATGCATGATTGCTTCATTTCCTTGCATTCCATTATTTTATTATTTATTCGCTCATAATTTGCAAAAAAGCAAGAAGAGAGGAAAATTAATTTATCAGGGGTTAAGCAAAAAATTTTTATAAACCCAATTTACCCCTCCCCTCTTAGGTTAAGCTAAGCCATTCGGGACTCAACAAGTGGTATCAAAGCAGGCTATATAATTAATTGTAGTGATCTTATGACTAACCTAACATTATCATCCTCTATATTTAGTGAAGGATATTCCACCACCCACCTTCCATATTATGATTGATCCAACTATGTTCAATGGAAGAGGAGGTTGGAAATTTATCTCATGGCCAATGACCTTGAATTGTGGAAAATTATTTTTATTGGCTCTAATGAGAATGAAGAGAGAGCTAAGCAAGGAAATGCCAAGGCTATGAATCCCTTACTATATGCTCTCTGCTCCACCATATGCAAGTATTTCTTAGCTTATAAAAATTTGAAGGAAATCTTGGATAACCTAAAGGTAATTTCAGAGGGGGCAAGTTGACATGCACTCAAATAAAACTAATCTTCCTGTTGAAATTGACTTGAGTGTAGGAGAAGAAGACAAACAAGAAGAAAAGGTGGAGCAATCTCCTAAATAAAATGAATAGGAGAAAAATGAGGAGTGTATGAACAATATCAATGCAAAAGAATCCTCATGGGTTGAGTGGTAGCAACCTAACAAAGAAAGGAAGAAGATAGAAGAAGAAAATGTAAAGCCTCAAACTAAAATTGGAGAATAAAAGATAAAAAATATTAAAGAGGTTGAATTAATTGAGGAATCATCTCAAGTTAAAGGGGAGCAACCTAAAGAGGAAGGAAATAAGAAAGAAGAGAAGGCAAGGAAAAGAAAAAAGGGACTAACAATAAGGAAGATAAAGAAGAAAAAGAAGAGTTCTTCCTTTAGAACTAAAAATGATCCCTTCTCATCAAGGAGTTTTCAATTTAAGAAAAAGGAAAAATAAAAGAAGATTCATCAAGCTCCATCAAAGGACAAATGATTTCTTGACACTAGATGAACAAGAGCATATCTAAATAAGTCAAAGGCCAAAGAAGCAAGGTAAGTGAGACTCTTACTTATCTGTCTCTAATATCAATTCACTTGTGCATGAATAGGGTTACACAATTTAGATTAGAACAAATTAGAACAAATTGAATTCATCTTACAATTCTGAAACATTAAAAAGAATTCTAGAGATAACAACAAATAAGGAAAGAATGCATATTTAGATAACCAACATGTTTTAAGGATTAGTATGCCAAAGAGGCATATAATTCATTTAGAACTTTAAAACACTATGCGATCATTAGAAAATATAAAAAAGATTAAATATGCTCGAATTGACTGAAAATTCATATTTGATTCAATTACTGATGAAAAATATTGATATAGCATATGGAAATTTGAAGCTTTCATAGAAATCAGTTCTCATCTTCATGATGTAATTCATAAGTATGCTAGTTCAAAAAATTCAATGTTGGCTATGATTAAAGTAGAGTGTTTGTCTTGGTTTATAGTTATTTAAAAAATCTACTTTAATTTAATGGCCTGTCTTACCACTACTTACTCTCTTGAGTAAAAGTGAAAATGCACTTACTAAATTGCACCACAAAGTTTACATCTATTTGATTTTGCTAATGAAGAAGAAGTGCAAGAATTCTCCAAGTATATGTAGGAAAAGCTTGAAATGAGCACATAGAAGAAGAAGAAGAAGAACAATGAGAAATCAAGATCATTTTCTCAATCTACAAACTTCAAGCTAAAGAAAGAAAATCAAGTGTTGAATAAAAAGTCGAGATTAGCAACACTAATTATGAGCTCAAATGTGAGAAGTATAAAAGGGAGTGACAAAGGAGATAAGTTGCCTAATTTGATGTCTCTATTTAATGAAGAAATTATGCATTAGATTGCTATATACTCTAGATGCCTCTAAATTGACTGTTTTGGATTTAAATGTTTATGAATTCATTATTTCTAAACTAAAATCATTCTAAAAATTTAAAGTGATATATAAAATTGATTAACCATTAATATAATTATAATGCTAAGGTATAGTCAACCTGTTTGGGAAACCTCATAGTTTAAGGTCTCGAATAGGTATTCCATGCCTAGCGATTCATTCTATAATCATCATTAAGGTTTGAACTCTTGAAAATGAAATAATTAATATAATAACTTAAATCATGGTGAACGCTTAAAAGTTATGTCATGAATTATCCCATCTCATGCATTACTTTCATCATTCATGGCTATGATATATGCAAAATGTTTGCATATGTTTAAATTGATATCATATAATGAGAAAAATTCAAATAATTATTGTTTGATTTATTTGAAATTTCAAACTACTTGAAATGTATATGTGCTTGTGTTTATGATATGTGCTTAAAATGATTTGTTTGACCTCATGCCAAAAATTGATTGTGTTGATATATGATTGAATGAAAAAATGTTAAATAGTTATGGGTAGAAGAGATTAGAAATTAGAAATTAGGGAAAATTTTAGGAAAATCTATTTCTGGGAGCAGAGCCGCCCAGACCATAAGCGCCCGCAGTCCAAGCCACTTGTTGATTCGAATAGGGCAAAAGCCTAGGCGTTGATTCACTTCCTATTTCCATCCCATTTCCATTCCCAGCCTCCCACGACCTTCTTTCCAATATTCCATTAGAGCATTTTCTCTAATTTCTACAATACCAGTAAATTTCTACACCTTAATGGCACCCAAAGTTGCAATCTCTAAACCCCAAGGTGTGAAACTCCGAAGGACTAGAGGACGGGCATCCACCTCTCAACCCCCATCATTTAGAAGCTCTAGAAGACCTCAGACTATAGTTAGTGAAGGTAATCCCTCTCCCCCAACACATGTGAATGAAGAAGAAGTGCATGTAGAAAGAAGGGAAGAAGAAAATGTGAGATTATTCAATCTAAATTCCCTTCTTGAAGAGTTAGAGGGAAGGAAGGTTCCCATTGCCAAATTTGAGCTGCGTGATTTACCTATAGACTATGTTGGTAGTGAGGATAAGAAGTTTAAGTTCTATACTTCAATGTTGGGAAGACTAGTACATGTGTAGAAAAAGATAGACTTGAAATTTCTTAATAAATATAGATTAGATATTCGAACCATGCTAAACTATCAAAGATGATCTGAATTATTGGAATATGAGGCACCCATCTATAGAGAACTGGCCCTCATATTTTATTTCAACTGGAAACCTAGCAGTTATACTTCAATGGTGAAGGGAGTGAAAATAAATTTTGGAACACATATTCTATCCCTTGAAGAACATCTAGGTGAGATACTAGGTGTACTAGATGAAGAAGAAGAGGATGGGTTGAGAGAAGAGGAGATTTTCAATAACTTGTCTACTGGGACTATTTACACTTCAGCTCATACCTACATGAGAACAAAAGACTTCACCATTGATCTTAGAATGCTTAGAAAAGTATTAGAAAACATGATCATGCCTAAGCTAGGTGGAATGGAGCAAGTAACTGCCAATGAGGCCAAAGTGTTATGGAAAGTCTATAATTATCAAAAAGTTATCCTCCTAAACCTTATGTTCACTACCTTTGGATATATGCCCAAGAGGACTGACCATGTAGTGATATATGGAGTACGGTTAACCAGGATATTTGAGCACTTTTAAATTCTTATGGAGGGAGAATTTAGTCTAGACGTGTCATCACTTAAGAAAGATTGCGTAGGAGCTACCCTACTAAAGAGAATGGGGATTCTAATTTCTGATTATGTACCAAAAATGATTGAGAAAAATGAAAGAGAAATGCATGAGGATGAGAGAGAAGAAGAGAAAGGAAAAAAAGATAGAGCACCCTTCTAGGGGAAGGAAGAGATGGAGGAGATGAAGAAGAGAAAGGATAGATTTAGCCCCATTATAGAGAGAGACTCACCACCTCCTAGGGCTTCACTTGAAGCCAATGTCCCTAAATCCTTTGCTTATATGTTTCTGTCACTTGAAGTTAAGGAATTGAAAAGAGAAGTGGGTGAAATTAGAGTATTGCAATAAAGAATAGAAAGGAAGCTAGATGTACTCATCTCACACTTTAGGATTGCTCAGCCTAAATCTTCAGGTGATCCTACTCCAACCCACATTGCTTTGGATCCAGAGCCAACTTTCCCATTTGATGAGCTCACTACTATCCAGGTTGCCACTCAAGGGAAGCCTGCCATTCATTTATCCACTGCGGATCCTCACATTACTTCTTAGGGATTTTAGCTTTTTGTTTTGGGTGGAGAATAATGTTAAAAGAAAAAGATAATTACTTTGTGTGCTTTGTATGTTTTGAGAGAATTTCATGAGAGAACATGTAGTGAGGTTTCATATGTAATCTCCTTGTGAAATTTGATGTGCATGTATGGAATTATTTTGAAATGATATGAATATCAGTTTGGTGTCCGTTGGGTTCTGAATGAGATTTATGATTTGATGCATCTCTGAAATGATATACGAATTGATGTATGCTTGAAGATTGTTTGCATATCATTAAAATTTCAATGAAAGTTCTCTAATGTTTGAATGTTTCCCATATCATGAATTTGTTTTGTACATTGATGAACATTTATGTTATCTCATGTTCATGGTGATGCTTTGTAAGGGACTCAATAAGTGCTTTCTTTTTGTCTTGATTGTACCTTATCAAGGGGGAGAAGGACTTGAAGTTTGCAAAAGGGGGGAGATTTATGTATTGTTTAAAAATTGCATGAATGAATAAAGGGGGCAAAGAGCATATTGATGAAAGCATTTTACATTGATTCTATCTTATGCTCATGATTGTGTTTACTGTCCTATCTTTTAGATATTAAGGGCGCCCATCCTGATGTCCCTTTTTGATTCTGACAAAAAGGGGGAGATAAAATACAAGATTTGATACAATGAAGTGGAGAAGTTTCATTTTCAGTCAAAAGGAGAGATGATATACAAGTCTTCAAATTTTATCATGACCTGTATGGTAAGGGGGAAAAAGAAACTCATGTATCTTTTATCATGACTTATATTCCGAGAGTTCATATAGTTAAGGGAAGTTTTCCTATTAGCATACTTTTAAATGTAACAAGTCTTCAAGTTTTGTCATCATAAAAAATAGAGAGATTATTAGGATTAGGGTGCATGATTTTGATGACAACAAAACTTGTCTTAAGACTTAATTCATGCTAATGATGTTTTTAGTTTAGGAAGCTTGAAATGTAGACATATATGTTTGGATTGTAAGTGCTTTATTGAGATATCATTTATGCAAGCATATACATTTCTTGATATGGGTCTAGTGTCAGGATTACTATATATGATTTTGATGATAACAAAACTTGTATAAGAAATATGTATGATTACATCTCTAATAATCATATGCATGATTATGAATTGATAAACGTTAATTGACATAAATACATAATCATGAATATTTAATTATACAAGCATACATTCTTTACTTTATGATGCACTTAAACTTATTGATCATTCATTAATGTGTTAATCTATTGAATCATACTAAGCACCATATTCACTTAAGCTTTCACATTATGCACCTAAATAGAGATATATATTATCCTTAGTGTACATAAAGATGAAATACATTCTGACATTATAGTAGGATTCCTGTAGGTGGCTTAACCCAAGAGGGGAGGGATGAATTAGGTAAATAAAAATTTATTGCTTAACCCTTGTTGGATCATTTCCCTTTTTTTGTGATTATGTATGGTATGGTGTAGGATGAATAATAAAGATAATAAAATGTATGAAGAGTAAAGCAAATAAACAAACACACACACACACACATAAACACAAACAAGATGAATTTTATAGTGATTTAAGACCCTGTCCCTACATCCACTCTTCCAAGGACACCAACTCATTGTGCGTTGGGCTCCACTATACCCCATACAATGGAATACATAAGTGTCCCCAACACTTCTTCTAGTTTTACAAGCTCAACAGGAAACTCACCTGTTTTAAAGATCACAGATAAACTTGGTAGTTTTCCCAATCTCATTACTAACTCACTGGTTTCAAAGCTCACCAGCAAACTTGATGGTTTTCCAAAGATCACCAACAACTCATTACAATGTGGTTTTCTTGAGCTCACCACAAACTCTCTGGTTTCAAGTTTACCAAAAAAGTGACACTTTACAAAGTGTTACAATGAAGCATAGGGGAAGATATGATCTCTCTTTCAGCTCTATATAATACGAAAAGATCTTCCCATAGTGTAAAGATAATGGCCATAAGGATATGACGGTTTAAGCTCAAGAAAGATAGATGATGGTTTAAGTTTTTGGCCATGGGTGGAAGGATTTGCATAAAGTTAAGCACATTTGAAATGGGTTCCTTCACCTCCACTGAATCGTCCTTCCCTCTTCTCCTTAAGTAGCTTCTTCATATTGTCAACCAATGAAGAAGTTGAGAGCTGATCAATGCAGAGACGAGAGCAGCATTGAATGAATAAGACCGTTTGAGTTTTCTACTACTAAAGTCCAGGTCTTTCTATTTTGTCTCGAGCTGCTACAATGTCGTCCAGAGAGGAGGATGAGCCGTGATAAATGTGTTCCTCGTTTAACTTGTCACAGCTTTGAAAACTTGCAGCACCGCTTATTGCCGAAAATGGTGACATATATAAGTTTGCATAATGACGGCTCTAGTACAGATGCCATTTGTATGCCTAGTCACATAAATTTATTTTCCTTTGACAAGTCATGGCCTCTCTCTGTCTGCATTTGTCTACCATAAGTTGTAGATGAATTGTTCAAAGGTTTGTCTGTCAGTTGAAATTCCATATGAATGATTTTATCTATCACAAATAGCAGATGAACTTTGACGCAAATGAAGTTGCACTGACTGATAAACAAACACTTTTTTGTCTGCTACAATTCCTCTAGAAGAATTTTTCGTTGATTGATCCTTTGTGTATATGCTTTATCTGTTAAAAATAATAGAATAACTTTGAATGGTGCTGAGGAAAATGAGCTGATCAATTGACAAACATTTCCTTTAATATGAACAGACAAAGTAAGTTTGTTCTTCATCATCTGTTGAAGGTGATAGATAAAGTTTGCTTAGTCTTGCACTAACAGATAAAGTGTGACTTTCTTCTTTTGTTCCTTGTTGTCTGTTGAAGGTGCTAGACAAAGCTAAATTCAACTTGCTCGAACAAACAAAGTGTGGCATTTGTCTATTGTAAGCAATAGACGAAGTGTGTTCTATTTTGTCTTAGATAGAATACTTTGCATGTCACATTTGTCTATCGTAAGTTATAGATGATCGTGCCTTTGTCTGTTGTAGCCCATTCGATCCAAGTATCTCTTTGCCTGTTCAACTTTGTTTATGCTCACTATGCAACATTTACTTCGTCTTCTGCTTTAGCTGAACTTTGTCTGTTGTAATAGACAACCTTTTAAGGCAAAGTTCTTTAGCTTTTCTGCACACTTCAAGAAACAAAAGGGGTTTGTTCTAGCAACTTTTATGTCTCTTCAATCTTGATCTATTTGTCTTGGTTCATCTGAAGTTGCATTCCCTTCTATATTCATATTACCGTTTTATCCTCAGTCTAATCCAAAACTTTTTGTATGGTTATCTGGGCGGCAATTTCTTGTCTCTTCCTTAGTCTGAGTATTTGATGGAGCTTTTTCTTCTTTCTTTATCTCAGATAGGCTTTGTTTGGTCGGTGTAGATAGTTCGAACAATGTTATGCTTCTTCGACCATGGCTTCATCTTCAACTTCTTTGTCTACCAAGCCTTGAGTTGCTTCTTCATCCTTGTGCTTTGTCTTGGATAGACTTTGACTAGATCAAGTATAAGTAGTTCGAGTTTTTCAAATGGAATTTAAGCTCTTTGATCATGACTTCTTCTTCAACTTCTTATTTTGAATTTTTTTGTTGATATTTTCTCATTAAGGTTGACAAACAATGCAGGCTCATTGTAGCACATCTTCAAAGCCTTGTTTTTCTCCCATGAATTTGTTTTTGGAAGCTTCTTTTAGACAACTATAACCTTTCTTTGTTGTTTATCTTCTGATTTCTTCTTCTTCTTCTTCTATGATTTTCATCAGTTCAGCTCCTTTGGAATGTAGCAAATTATTGTGGCAGTTTGTTATAGACAATCATTATCCTACACTCAAACTTTTCTGCACTTGCTATATTGCTAACTTTCATATATATATAATATCAGAATGTATTTGATTCTCATGTGATTGTATCATTTTGTAAAGCAAGGATAATGTATATTTTCATTAAATGCATAATATGAAAGTAATTATGATGCTTAATATGATTTAGCGGATTTATACATTACAAATTAATTAATGTTGATAATATGTGCACCATAAGATAAAGATAGTATACTTGTTTAAATAAACATTAATGTTTCACATGAGCATATAGTTTCTTTTCATTAATATAAGTTTTGTTATCATCAAAATCATTATAGTATAATCCCAACAATTATATATGAAAACTAATAACGTTGTGAGTGTAGAAAATTTCTAAGTGCATGATCATAATCATCTAAAACAAACTGCCACAACTATCTGTTACATTCTAAAGGAGCTAAACGGATGAAGGTTGTGGAAGAAGAAGAAGAAGAGGAAAGTAGAGGTTTTATAGATAAGCAACAAGAGAAGTTGCATTGTCTAAGAAGAAACTTCCATGAACAAAGAACAAAGAGAATGGAAAAAAACAAGGTTTTAAAGATACACTACAACGAGCTTGCGTTGTCTATTAAACTTAAAGAGAAACTTCCATAGACAAATGTAAGATAGAACTAGTTAAAGTTGAAGCCATGGTCGAGGAGCATAAAGTTGTTTGAGAAATTCAAACTATCTACATTGACTAGACAAAATTTATCTGAGACAAAGAAAGAAGAAGAAGCTCTATCAAACACTCAGACAAAGGAAAAAAGAAGGAACTACTACCCAGATATTCATACACAAAGTAAAGAAAACTTTATCTAACCAACAAAGTTGGAAGAATGGGTTTATCTGAGGATAAAAAGGCAAGATGAATAGATAAAGGAGTGCAACTTCAGCTGATCCAAGACATACAAATCAAGATTGAAGGAAGAAAGAAGTTGCATGAATAAACAAATGAGTGCAACTTCAACTAAGCAAAGACAGACAAATCGATTGAAGAAAGAAAGTAGTTGCAGAAACAAACTTCTTTTGATACACGAAGAATGCAGAATAAGTGAGGAACTCCACTTCATTTGCTAATCAAATTCATCTATTACTTACTACAGACAAAGTAACAGACAAAGTGGAAGATGAAGTAGAAGCTGCATAGTGAGCATAGACGCAGCTGCACAAATAAAGTAGTTGTTTGGATATAAAGGACTTTAACAGAAAAAGGCACATTCATCTGCAACTTACTACAGGCAAACCAATACATGAAGTGCAAAGTAATTCGTCTAAGATAAAGTAGAGCAGAGTTCGTCTATCACTTACGTTAGACGAATACTAAACTTTGTCTATTTGAGCAAGACAAAGTAGAATTCATTTGTCACCTCCAACAGACAAATATAGAACAAAAAAAGGACAACACACTTTGTTTGTTCGTGAGAGTTTGTCTATTGATCAATTGGACTTCGTCTACACCACCTAGAGTTCATCTGTTATTTATAATAGACAATGCATATTCATGAAGGATTGACTGACAGATAAATCTCCTAGAGGAATTTATGCAGACAAAGCAGAGTTTGTCTATCGATCAGTTTAACTTCATCTGCGCTATTAAAAATTCATCTGCTATTTACAATAGACAAATTCCACTCATGAAGGATCGGCTAACAGACAAACTAATGAAAGAATTTGTTTGCAACTTATGATAGACAAATGCAGACAGAGAAAGGCAGTGACTTGTCAGAGAAAAATTAATTTATATGACTTACACGTAAATGGGATTTGCATCTGTGCTTTCATTATGCATCTGTACTGTAATTTTTCAAGCTGTTTTAAGTCAAAATGAGAAAAGACATTATAACAACAACTTACTTTCCTCTCTGTAAAAGAACGGTGATGCACTAGCTTGAGACAAATTAGA
This sequence comes from Pouteria campechiana, assembly GCA_036873735.1. Classification (NCBI taxonomy): domain Eukaryota; kingdom Viridiplantae; phylum Streptophyta; class Magnoliopsida; order Ericales; family Sapotaceae; genus Pouteria; species Pouteria campechiana. Next base: position 13,033 of record JAYJMB010055288.1, read on the forward strand.
AAGGCTTGACCTTCAATGACAGAAATCTAAATAGTCTTATTTATTCATTATTGCTTTCATTTTTGCATTCAAATGAACCCATCTTCTCCAACAGTCAAAATTATGAAGAAGCTATATAAGGAGAAAAGGTAGAACGATTCAAGGTGGTGAAGGAAGACATTTCAAATGAGCTTAACCTTATACAAAACCTTTCACCCACGGCCAAGAGCTTAAATCGTCATCTATCTTTTATGAGCTTAAATTGCATATCCTTATGGCCATTAGTTTACATTTTGGGAAGAACTTTCTATGTTATTAGAGCTCTAAAAGATCTAATCTTTTCATGTGCTTCATTATAACACTTTATAAAAGTGTATTAGTTTTCTGGTTAATCTAAAAACTAGACAATTGTTGGTGAGCTTTGGAAAACCATCAAGTTTGCTGGTGATCGTAGAAATTGGTGAGTTTCCTGGTGAGCTCATGAAAACCAGAAGAGTACTAGGAGTACTATGTTTATGCTTCCTAGAACTGGAATCTAAAAGAGTGTTGGAAACACTTATTTATATCCTCTAGAGTTAGAATCCAGAAGAGTGCTAGAAGCACTTTTGTATTTGCATTACATGGGATATAGTGAAACCCAAGGCACAATGGGTGTATGCTCTTAGAAGAGTGGATATAGGGACGGGGCTCCTGAACCACTATAAAAATTATATTGTTTGTGTGTGTGTTTGCTTATTTATTTTATTCTTCATGCACTTTACTGTTTTTATTACTTATCTTACAATGCACCACACACATTCACAAAAAGAGGGAAACGTTTCAATAGGGGTTAAGCAATGAATTTTTATGTACCCAATTCACCCATCCCCTCTAGGGTTAAGCCATACTGTGGGATTATTTACATCAAGATGTTTTAGAAAAAGAAGAAATCATTTTGATCCATATTGTTTTCAACTTTGTTTATCATTTCATAACGATTTGGATCATACACAATATATGCCTCAAGGAGATATCTTTTTGAATGCAACAGAATGTATGCTTAAATAACTTTATAAATACAAAAACATGATTCAAATTGCTTATCCATGTTTCATAACTTATGTATATTATATGTGGATAAATATATTTTAATTTATAATAAAAAATATCAAGTTTCACAAAGTGGCAAAGTGCAAAAGGCTTAGTGCAGGACCGCAGCAGCATAGTGCTGCCGCTTATGCATATTGCCTACCACGCAACTGAAATGTCGAAGATGCATCGTCCTATCGCCTGCAAATTTTCAAACAATATAAAGCATTTGAGCCTGTCTGAAGCAACGAAGGAAGATACAAGTTGACCCCATACTGCTTGTGCCTATCACCTAGGAGGGTAGCCGATATCGCATACTACCTATGATATCACTTGTCACTTGGCAGTAAGGTTGGTTCGAGAGTTTTGCCAGAGACTCAAACATATCTGGTACGCCATACCACCTGCCATATCACTTCGGGTGCAAGCACTTGGCCCATACCACTTGCAGTACTACCTGCCGATGACCAAAGATCAAAAATTTGAACGTTGCAAGCCATGTTGTCCCAACTCTTCTATTTCAATGATCATGCTTTTGGAAGATCTATTTAAGGAGATATGAAGGGACATTTTAATGTTGTTGAAGCTGTGATTCTTGAAGATTTATTTAAGCCTTAACTTTTTAATCCTAGAGCAACCCAAGCCAAAGCATTCAACCTTCCATTATTTTTCAAGGCTTATTTCTACAACTCTAAGGAAAGAGCTTTTGTGACACATAGAGCTATTCAAGATCAAATCTTCCCCGACGCTCACTAAGAAACACTTCCAAAGTGTAAACCTTTTATTTCTTTTATTTGTGTATTCCTTAACTTGTGTAACAAGTACAAAAAGAGGAACTAAAACAAAGATGGAACAACATAAAATTTATCACTTGGAATGAATCAAATAATTTTTATTTTTTATATTGATTGTCCTCAATTAATTACACTTATTGTGTACATTAGAAAATTGCATATTCACATCCCAGACCACAAGTGGTCCTAATTACATCTCCACAATGGGAGAAAACCCTTGATTAAAATGAAAAGCACAATGCATCTTAGAGACCCAAAAATAAAACACACTCTCTCTCAAAATAAATATATATTGTCTTTGGGGATCTCCGAGCACATTGTGATAACTTGATATTTAGGGAATTGCCTCAAGTTAATGGGCGAATAGGATGACATGGCTCTAGACTGGGTTGTTAGACACTAGGTCAACCTAAAGATTGTGTATTTTGATCTGGTTGGTTTGTCTATGATGGAATTAAGATTGGGCAATTTCTACTATTTAGACTATAAGAAACCATAGAGACAGTAGGTGGTTTTCGACTCAATTGGTATATCTTGGAAGGACTCAGTACCGGGTGATCTCTATAGTGTTTAGACCTAAAAGAGACCAGAAGAAAATAAGTAACCTAGGTTTGATTCAACTCTCTCACATTGCCCATGAGAAGCTTAAGAAAAGTGAGACCAGGATGACTAGATTTAACTTGGCTCTTTTAATTACCCATGAGAATTTTAGGAAGATTGGGACCAGGATGATTGGATTTAGCTCAGCGGATCACCAAATTTAGCTCCGCTCTCTCCATTGCCCATGAGAAGCTTAGGAAGAGTGGGACCAAGATAACTAGATTTAAATTGGCGCTCTCAATTACCCATGAGAAGCTTAAGAAGATTGAGATTAGGATGACTAGATTTAGCTCGACCCTCTCAATTGCCTATGAGAAGTTTAGGAAGAGTGGAACTAGGATGATCGAATTTAGCTCAGCTCTCTTAATTGCCCATGAGAAGCTTAGGAAGAGTGGGATTAGGATCACCGAATTTAGCTCGACTCTCTCCATTACCCATGAGAAGCTTAGGAAGAGTGAGACTAGGATGATTGGATTTTGCTGATTGAAGTAGTATTTGCTAAGGTTTGACTCGGTGGGTCATAACTTAGTGACTTATTCCTAGACTTAGGCTTTTAAGTGACTAGAAGAGTAGCATTTTCTAATATCTTGTAAAAAACTAGAAACGAGCGATCTCCGCTATTAACCTGTGAGAGATCGTAGAGTCAGGTTGCACGAATTAAGCCTAATTATAGTTTGAATTAATTAAGCCTAATCATAATTATCACTAATAATAATAATTAGTGCTAAAAATAGTTCTTAATTAATTTAAGATAATGTCATCATCTCTCTGATTTCATAAGTTGTTTATAGGGTACCTATGCCGTTCATAGAATTTAATTAGTGTTTAAACAGATTTTAATATATTTTAAATATCTAATCCGGCATTATCGTGTTGTCCACTAATCATGTAGGACTCATCATTACCACATGTGGGTGGGACTAACATATGTACCATAGTGGAGCTATGGCAGAGTGCTCTCAGGCATTAGAGAAATTACTAGTAGCCAAAGGCTACTGGTGTCAAGGGAGACACCTGCCTCTTGAAGAGTCTTCTAAGCTCCTTCACAAGAAATTCTATATCTTTTAAGAAGGAACAAATGAGGTATTTATAGGCTTGAGCCTGATTGCACTCCTAGGGGCATTTTTGGAAACAAGAGCCTGATTGCATTCCTAGGGGCATTTCTGGAAGTTAGAGCCTGACTACACTCATAGGGGTATTTTTGAAAATAAGAGTTTGGTTGCACTCCTAAGGGCATTTTTGGAAATAAGAGTCTAACTGCACTCTTAAGGGCATTTCTAAAAATAAGAGCCTATCTGCACTCCTAGGGGTAATCTTAGAATGAAATAGCTTGCTTGCATCATTGATTCATTTCCAAATATTTCTAATAATGTGGATCACTATCAAGTCTAATTAATTGCATGCATGTCCCACTGTTGGGACCATACAATTGATTTATTTTCTATTCATGGGTTAAAAATACACCTATGTTCCTGTGCAATTCCACTAATAACATTTAGTGATTGAATCATGTCGACGTGATTCATGTTGACCGCAAATCATGACTATATCAACGTTGGATTTCAGATCTGACCAAAATATACGCTACTTACACTGGCCACTCCTTGGCCACATGATTTTTGGCAATGTGACTTACTCCAAAGTCTTTTGAGATGCCATCATTTGCAAAACTACAGCTTTATTAGATAATAAAAGATGTTAGAAACTTCAATAATTTATAGCGAATCACAGGTAGGACCAAGGCCTCTTCCTTTCTTTTTATTTATTTATTTATTTTGTGGCAAGGAATTCATCATGACCGATTGCAGCATCTATTTGTTTAAGCGGCCTTTATTGAATATTTATGATAAAACCATTTGGTTTCTAATCAGCATCCGAGAGTTGAAATGTTAAACCGAATCCTGCAAATGAAAGTAGCGCCCCATTAACATTTTAATTGCATGCCTTATCTAGTCGTGCCTCCTTTCGGATCACGCCATTCTGTTTAAGCAGTTTGGAGTTTCTTCCTGCACGACCGCGTAGACAGCATAAGTAGGCTCTCTTGGTTACGCAGGTGAAGTTGTTGCCTTCATGAGCAAAAGCTTGTTTTTGCAAGGCTCCTCATTTGCACGGGTAAAGTGTTTACCACTGGAAAGTTTAGGCCCAATAGCACGTCATCCTCAACTGCGCGGTCAGCGAAGTCCCTTCTTGGCTACACGAGTAAAGTGCCTCGTGCTGGTTTGCATCTAGCTGCGACGTTCCAACTACGTTGCTGCAGCTACAACTGCACAGCACGTCAGCGTAGGGAGTTTTCTGTCTGCGTGGTTTACGGTGGGGATCACTTACATGGCACGAGTTTCCGCCATTCCTTCTATTACGCTGATAAAAGCAATGTCGTTTGGACAAGTTTCATCTCCAACTACACGGTGGAGTATCTCCCCAGCTGCATGCCACAAATTAACTTCAACTGCACGCCATGTCACCATCTTACGTCGCACCTCCTGTTTTGATAAGCATGCTACGTCGCTGAGGTGTTTTGGATCTACGGTTCTGTCAGAAACTCTCCTTAGCTGGCGTTTCAGGTTTCACGTGTTTGGCAGATGAACTGATTTCATAAGCATGTGGATTGTAGTAGCTTCCATGGACTCAAAACTGACTGCACGGCATGTTAGCCTACAACAGCCCACCTCCATCTGCATGCCACATCATATCTGCCTCGACTGCACGTGTTAGAGAGCGGCGTCTCACCTACACGGCTTGGGTTGTACAGGCTCTAGCCCAGCAATTGTTCCAGACGTCAGTCACACAAAGCTCCCAAAGTGCTTCGAGAATCCGAAGCTCTTATCAAGACCGGCGATGGCTCCCTCCGCCTCGCTCCCCTCTGGGATCGATGCCTTCACAGATTCCCCTTCCAAGGGAAACCCGGATGCCGTCTGTCTCTCATGGCTGCTCTGCTGTTTGCGTGACGAACCGTGGCCTAATTACCAGCCTTGGATTTTTTCAGTTTGAGCTTTCATTTTTGAAATTCGTTCCTTCGATTTTTATCATAATAGGAACCCATTCAAATTATTTTTGTGAGGAGATCGTTTGCAATTTGAATCGTTAGTTCAACACACACGGGATACAAATTTTAAGTGTTCCATCGCATCGTCCTAAAATCAGCTGAGAATAAGCTGCCGCCATTGCCGGAATCGATTATCAAAGAGCTTCAACCGGAGACCCAATTTCTCGTTGACTGCTGGTTCCATGACACATGCGTACTTGATCTAGACTACTTCGCCAAGACGCTCTCCGGCATCAAGGCCAGAGGTGTCCGCCCGGACTTCATCGGCACCATCGTCCCCCACTACGCACCCAAGTGGCTTCCGGACAGCAATGACGATGGCGTCGTCCCAAAGCCTCCAGGCAGCTTCAAAGCCTCCCCAGAAAGCGTGACTACTGATTGGCTAGAGAAGTGGTTCTTCGTTGAGACCAGGAAGCGTGAAACAGATTTTAAGTGTTCCATCAAATGCCCCCCGGAGCTTGGCAGCATGGGTAACTGTATGGCTATATGGGCATGGTGCTAAGCACCGCTGATTTAGCATCAGAAATTAGGTTCTCGAGATCCAGCAAGTTCGCTAATACATGCTTTTGATTCAAAATCCCTGTAGTTGATCTTCCAAATCAACCCTGTTATCGTTAACTCCCAATTTTGGAAAGCAATTTGCAAAATCCCTTCTACGTTTTTCCATTTTCAGCTCACTTTTTGAGTTAAGGCTGCTACTCGCAGCTTTCCCTGTCTTTATAAGCTCTTCTTCCTTCTTCATCTTTTCAAAACAGCACCACGCCTCCAAGTTTGCGGTTCTTCAACTTTTTTGACAAGTCCTCGTTGAGGACTTCAACATTTCTGCTCTTTAGAGAGGAGAAAACGCATTGACGGAAGCTCTGCTGGGTGGTCGCTTGTCTTCCGTTTTCCTCCTCTGCATGTCTTAAAGGAATTCAAAAACTGATTTCAGCTCTCTCAAAAATCCAGGTGAGCTTTACATTTCATTCATCATTGTTTTTGGCCGGAGTTGGGGAAGAAGACAATCCCTGGAAGAAAGGGCGTCCACGCACGGATTGGCTAAGACAGGTGCGTCCGGCGTACAGGTTGGTGAGAATAGGAGCCCAGGTGCCCCTGGCACAGGCTGCAGGAGGACGACTCGGACGAGAGTGGGCTGTCTCTTTTTGGTCGGAGCTAGGGAAGAAGACAGTCCCTGGGAGAAAGGGCGACCTCGCATGGGTGGAACCTACGCGCAGGCTTGTGGAAGGCGGGTCCCATGTGGCCTTGGCGCAGGCTGTGGGAGGATGGCCCGGATGAGAGTGGGTTGTCTCTTTTTGGTCGGAGCTGGGGAAGAAGACAGCCCCTAGGAGAAAGGGCGTCCTCGCATGGGCGGAACCTGCGTGCGGACTTGCGGAAGGTAGGTCCCAGGTGCCCCTGGCGCGGGCTACAAGAGAATGGCCCAGGCAATATGGGCTGTTCTGATCGCGGCCGAGGTGCTGTCGCATGGGCAGGCGAGAATGGGCCCAGGACATGAGCGGGCCTGCCTCGGGCATGGCCCAGCACGCATGTTGGGCTTCAGTGGCTTGGCCCACTATCTGGCTTGATTGGATTAAGGCCAAATTTGGTGGTTTTCTTTGTAGGTAAGGCCCAAAATATATGGAGAAAGCTCAAAGTTCATAGGCTTTATTGAAAAAAATTCCCAAATACATGGATTTTGTACTGAAGGCTCAAAAGTTCATCATTTTTTTTGAAAGCCCAAAATTCATAGCTTTACTGGAAAAGATTCCCAAATACGTGGGTTTTGTAGTGGAAAAAGCCCAAAAATATGTATGGGTTTTGCTGAAAAAAACCCAAAACTTCATAATTTTGCTAGAAAAATTCCAAAATTTTTTTATTGGAAATCCCCTGAATACATGATTTTGTTGGAAAGAGCCCCCAATTCATTGGCTTTGTTCCATTTAGCCTTCTTTGATTTTTCTTCATGTTATCATGTATTCCTTTGTAACCTGATTAAGGGAGTTGCTGACACAATTTTTTTTTTTTTATAACTTTACTTCTAATAAGTATGGACTCTAATATTATCACTTGAAGGTTTGCTAGATTGGGTGTATTTTGGCGATTCTCCTATCATGGTTGATGAGCTAAGCTACATCCCTATGATACTTACCTAGTCTCCATGAGGGGGCACAATGAATATGATCACTTAGATGATGTTGCAACATTAGCACATGCCATGATTAACAGTTCTGCTCTAAATCTCCTCATTACTAAAGTAGCTCCTCCGTTTGATACTTCTCTTGGATATGATATAAGAGTGTCAAAAGATAAATTAGAAGAAAAATTAGTTTCTATTGCCCCCACAACGACCATTGCAGTGGAAATAGAAGAAGCAGAAGCAAGGTGGTGATTTTCAACTTTAAAATCGTATCCACTATTATCAAATGAAAGAATCTAATAAAGAACATTTTATCTAGTTGAACACAGAGATCTCTCGGCAAAAGCTCCCCGACTTTGAAAGTGATAGACAAGGTCATGCTCCTATGTGACACTTTTCCATGAGGGACATAAAGAGTAGAAATTGTCCCTTCGCTCTTCGCTTGTAAGCATCTTTCATTCACAAAAAGATGTTGAAAGTGGCTATTTATCCGTGATTGCCTTCGCTCACTATGATGAGGGGGACCATTTTGATGGCTATTTTTTGTTGCCCATCAAATAAATGTTAGATCCTCATGAATATTCTGTGGAAACCCCCCTTCAGAGAAAGATGATACTTCCAAATTTTAAGTTTGTTTGTAGCGGTGAAATGGGGAGGTTCAAAGGCACACTGCCAAAGAATACTTGCTTCAAACCTTGGGTGGAGCACATCGCAACAACTCATATGGGTATCCTTCGCCAAGCTGGTATTTATGATACCATTCTTTGCACCCATAGCCCATTCCATAGGCATATGGAGGCTATCTGTAGCTTCTTCCAGTTCTGGTCTCCGACAACCAACTCTTTCCACTTCCCTTGTGGTAAGATGGGTATCATGCTATAGGATCTCAATGTTATTTGCAGGTTGCAAGTTCTTGGAGAGCCTTTTGATTTGCATCTCCCACTAAAAGAAAATTTTGAGAGAGGTAATTTGGGATTTCGTATTTTGAACATAATTAGCAAATTACCAAATTCAGATGGGCAGGCTGGGTGTAATTGATTGGGGGGATCTCTTATCCAAATGCCCAAATGAAGGAAATGCCCACACTTAGAGATTGGGCCAAGTTGAATATTTGGGTTGATGAAGCCTTCCTAAGAAGCATTGCTCCAGAGAAAGAGTTAGTTTTGTTCTTAATGTCGTGGCTTTCAACCATCATCTGTCCGTCATCAGCTCACGATCACTGCATCAATCTTATGTGCTTAACTCCAGCCATTGAGCTTACACAAGGGAAGAGATTAGCCATTGCTCCTCACATGTTGTGTAACATCTGCCGCGGGCTTGGTGAAATGGTTATATATCCCTCTGGACCAGGTTTATGCAACACTTACTTCCCAATTCATTTTCTTATGGCATAACTGGAAGTTTACTTCCCTTAGATCTATGGGGTGGAATCACCAACATAACTGCCTAGCAAGAGTCTTTTATTGAGAAAGTTTATGATTGACATTTTTAGGAATGTCTCATTCTATGAAGTAATTGACCGCCTACTGAAGTTGCACAAATTCTCCCAAGAAATGTTCTTACTTGCTCTAGGTAGCAATCCCATGGGGTTTGAGGTGAAAGGCACAGATAATACTTCTGGTAGGACTAACGAGTATATCATTTCTTTACAAAGTTGCTTACTTCCTCTTTGAGATGACTCTAAGTTTTGGGTAGAGCCATACTTCCCTCATCAATTTGCTAGGCAATTTAGTTATGGCCAAGAAATGCCAAGTCATGTTATATTAATATCATGAGAGAAGCATGAAACAAGAATGGGCTTATCTTGGTAGTATCCATTATAATTCCATTTTACTGCTACATTTCGTGACTATGATGTCTTCTTGCTTGGTCCAACCGAGAGAGTTCACATATTCAAGGACTATGCTTGGTGGTATAACAGCAATGATGGCAAAATCAATAGGGAGATGCCTCCAAATTGTGGCTAGATTGTTTACCGTCCATTGATATCCTCTTTTGTGCTTGACATGCTTAAGAATATCTTCTTGGGGATACAACAAGCTATGGATTTTGAGAGGCCGACCACTTTTCCATAACAAGTGTTTTGGTTAGATGATTGCCATCCTCGTCGGAATATTCATCGCACTGACCGTAGTCATATTGGGTGGTGGGGCTATGGTGAACAAATATACCCCACAGATAAAGATGTTTGGGTGGAGCCAATGATCTTTGAGCCAGTGATTAGTGAGCCACCTCCTTATGTTCCTCCACCTTATGTTGAGCAAACTGCACCAATCAGCATGCCTCTTTTAAGGGAGGAATTGACTGAAGCAGAAGCTAATGTAGAAGCTGGGTTGGAACAATACTTGGTAGATTGTACTCTAGTACAATTCCATGATAGAGCTCCTTAGGCTTCAGTTCCTCTGAGAACTTCTTCATCTTAAAAGAAAGGAGCTAAATCTAGTAGTGTTGCTATGAAGCAAAGCAAGAAGGTAAAGACTAGTCAAGGATTGCCAGACCCTCCTCCTTCAAGAGTGACCAAGAGTGCTGTTTCGTGTTACGAAGCAGCTCCTCCAATTCCAGCTCTCAAGAAGAGTATGAAGGCAGTAGCAAGTAAAAAGGTTCCTGCTCTAGCTATACAAAAGAGCAAGAAGGCAGTAGCCAGTGTAAAGGCTCCTGTCCAGTAAAAACAAAGATCGCTTCCAAGAGTTCCATCACAGAACAAAGAAAGAAGGCCAAAGTAAGTTGGAATGTGCCTAAACCTCTTCCAGAGAGCATACTTCCTTTTGGGACACTTCCTTCTACCTTATTATCTTTTAGACCCATTGAGGCACGAGAGCGATTAGTGGAATATGTTGCTGTGGCCAAGGGGGAAGGTATTGAGGCTGTTACTAATGAAGAGATTCTCATGGAGATGCATGCCAATCAGCCGGATGTGGTTTATACATTAGTAGGGAACTAGAGGGAATCATCATCTGATCTCCTTATTCTGTATGAGGTCATCCATTAGCTTGGTGATATTTCTTCCCCTCTTTCTTTGTTATCTTCACATCTTCTCCATTTGACAGAAACTTCGACCAGGGAGGAAGTCACCTCAGCGGAGGCTCCGATGGAGGGTACAATTGCTGTAATTGGTCTTGAAAGTAATATACAACAAACAAGGGATCTACTAGAGGAAAACTCGGTAGAGGCTATTCTAGATGTTGAGAGCTACCATGTCGTAGATGAAATCTTCTCTTCTGCTTCAAAGGCATTGCAACAAGCCGAGATTGATAACAATATCTGTGAACTAGACAGGGAGGAATCTAGAACATCGACATCATACTTCCATGCTCTGCCTGGTGGGGATTTCTTTTAGATGTTGTCTTTTGCTCATATCAAAGCCACAAAAGTGCAGAGTAAAGCTCACCAGGAATGCTTGGATGATAAAGTACAATCTTTTTGCTCTGATTTTGCTAGAGCACTGTGGAGGGTGTCTTCCTCTAATGCAGTTGCAACATTGAGAGATCATTTTCTATTCCGCATTGAAGGCATAGCCAGGCTGGATGGCGACACCTCTTGCCTGTCAGCTATTTTTGAGTAACTGGAGTCTTTTCAACAGGCATGGGCACAAGCTGAATTAGATGGTATCCCAAAACCTCCCATTGAAGCCATCACCACTAAGGAAGTTGAACTTAAGAGTATTTAGAACAAGGTTAATGAGAAATCATCAACCATGAGTATGACTTCATAGTATCTTTTCTCTCTCCAAGCAGAATTGACCTCTTTGAGATAAGAGGTAAGAACCAACAAAAGTCACGTTGAAGCTCTTCAATGGGAGTTCTATCAAATGAGCCATCATTTATCCTTCCAAGAAACTCTTGTTGCTTCCAAGGAGAAAGAGTAAGCTGAAGGTTTAGAAATTATCCAACATTTGAAGGAGGAAGTAGCCGCTTCTCAACAGGAAGTGATGGCAACTGAGGAGACTTTAATAGAGTTGAAGTCATCCTTAGTGGTGAGTCCAGAAGCTGCTCAAGCATTGAAGACAATAGAGGAGTAGTTTAGCCATCTGAAGGAGTCTATTTTAACTGCTTTAACTCAATTGTAAACTCCCTTTATGTATGAGAATCCCATGTATTAATGAATGTGCAATTTTAACACTTTTTCTCATGGCACTTGGCTTCTTGACATGTTTCTTTTTTTTTACACATCATGATAATTCAAATTTTGCATGTTGATCAAATTGCTGGAGAAACATTTGGAAGGATTAAAAAATGGGGAGCAAATGGCCCAAGCTTTTGCTCCCTTTTGACTTATGCATTTAGAAAATGCCCACTGATAGGTAATTCTCCCACACTATTATTATTTATAATTAAATATGAACCATTAGCATAAGCCTCTTGAATAACATATGGGCCTTTCCACTTAGGCTCAAATTTGCTGATTAATTTGCTACCCACCATCAGTTCAGTCCTTAGTTTAAGGACTAAATTGCTTGGGCGAAATGCTTGATGCTTAACTAATTGATTATATGCCTCGGTTATGCGGATTTGGTATAACTCAATTCTTTGCTTAGCCTGAAACTGCTTTTCATCCAATGCATCAAGCTCCTCGAATTGCAACTTGGTTTATTAATCCGTTGTCAACTCTCAGTGATGGCAATTGCACTTCCAAGGGTAAGACTACCTCTGCCCCAGACACCAAAGAATATGGAGTTGCATTGGTTGCTGTTCGATGAGTGGTGTGATAAGCCCAAAGCGCCTCTAGCAATTTGAGATGCCATCGTCGCTTGTTCTTATCTGCTATTCTTCTCATGATCTTTAGGATCGCCTTGTTGAATGCTTTCATTTAGCCATTTTCTTGTGGGTGATATGGTGTAGAGAACATATGTTTGATGCCTTGCTTTTGACAAAACTTCTCTATTTCCTCATTTTTGAATGAAGTGCCATTGTTCGACATAATCTAGCATGGATTACCACATCGATATATGATTTTGAATTTGATAAACTCGATTACTTCTTTAGCTCTGACTTTCTTATATGACTCAGCTTCTGCCCATTAGAAGAAGTAATCAGTTGCTGCCAGGATGTAGACATGTCCCTTGGAAGACGGGGGATTGATTGGACCAATGATATTGAATTCCCACCATGAAAATGTCTAAGAAATGCTTGTAGGTACTAATTCTGAAGTTGGTATGTGTTGGATATCCCCATGAAGTTGACATTGGAGACATGAGCTGTGTATATCAAAAAATCACATATTCACATCCCAAACCACAAGTGGTCCTAATTACATCTCCACAATGGGAAAAGACCCTTGATTAAAAGAAAAAGTACAATGCATCTTAGAGACCCAAAAATAACACACACACTCTTTTAAAATAAATGTGTTGTCTTTGGGGATCGCCAAGTACATTATGATGACTTGATATTTAGGAGATCGCCTCAAGTTAATGGGTGGATGGGATGACACGGCTCGAGATTGGGTTGGTAGATACTAGGTAAACCTAAAGAATGGGTGTCTTGATCCAGTTGGTTTGTCCGAATGGAATCAACACCGAGTGATTTCTGCTATTTAGGCTGTAAGAAACCATAGAGACAGTAGGTAGTTTGCAACCTAATTGGTATATCTCAAAAGAACTTAGGACTGGGTGATCTCTATTGTGTTTAGACCTGAAAGAGACTAAATGAAAATAATTGGCCTAGGTTTGATTCAATTCTCTCGCATCGCCCATGAGAAGCTTAAGAAGAGTGGGTCAGGTTGATTGGATTTAGCTCGGCTCTCTCAATTGCCCATGAGAAGCTTAGGAAGAGTGGGACCAAGATGACTAGATTTAGTTCAGCTCTCTCAATTACCCACGAGAAGCTTAGGAAGAGTGGGACTAGGATGACTAGATTTAGCTCAACTTTCCAAATTGCCCATGAGAAGCTTAGGAAGAATGGTACTAGGATGACCAAATTTAGCTTGCTCTCTCATTTACCCATGAGAAACTTAGGAAGAGTGAAAATAGGATGACTGTATTTAGCTTGACTCTCTCAATTATCCATGAGAAGCTTAGGAAGAGTGGGACCAAGATAACTGGATTTAACTTGGCTCTCTCAATTACCCATGAGAATCTTAGAAAGAGTGAGACCAGGATGACTAGATTTAGCTCAGCTCTCTCAATTATCCATGAGAAGCTTAGGAAGCGTGGGACCAGGATGATTGGATATTGCTGATTGAAGTGGTGTTTGCTAAGGTTTGACACAGTGAGTCATGACTCAGTGACTTGGTTCTAGACTTAGGCTTTTGAGTGACTGAAAGAGTGGTGTTTTCCAATATCCCATGGAAAACTAGAAGCGAGTGATTTCTATCATTAACCTATGAGAAATCTTAGAGTCAGGTTGATTGAATTAAGCCTAATTACACTTTGAGTTAATTTAGTTTAATTATGATTAACACTAACGATAATAATTAGTGCTAATGATAGTTCTTAATTAATTTAAGACAATGTCATCATTTTTCTAATTTCATGAGTTGTTTATAGGGTAACTTTGCCATTCATAGAGTTTAATTAGTGTTTAAACGTGTTTTAATGTATTTTAAATATCTAATCTAATATTATCCTTTTATCTATTAATCATGTAGAATTCACCATTACCACATGTGGGTGGGACCCATGTGTGTACCATGGTAGAGCCATGGCAGAGAGCCCTCAGGCACTAGAGAAATTACTAGTGGCCAAAGGCCACTGGTGTTAAGGGAGGCACGTACTTTTTGAAGAGTCTTCCAAGCTCCTTTAGAAGAAATTCTATATCTCTTAAGAAGGGAGAGATGGGGTACTTATAGGCTTAAGCCTAATTGCACTTCTAGGGGCATTCCTGGAAATAGGAGCCTGATTACACTTCTAGGGGCACTCCTCGAAACAGGAGCCTAATTGTACTTCTAGAGGCATTCCTGGAAACAGGAGCTTGACTGCACTCCTAGGGGCATTTTTGAAAATAAGAGCCTGACTGCACTCCTAGGGGCATTTCTAGAAACAGTAGCCTAATTGCACTCCTGAGGGTATTCTAGAAACAAGAGCCTGCCCACACTCCTAGGGGCAATCTTAGAATGAAATAGCTTGCTTGCATCATTGACTCATTTCCAAATATTTTTAATAATGTGGATTGTTATCAAGTCTAATTAATTGCATGCATGTCCAATGTGGGTACCATACAATTAATTTGTTTTTTATTCATGGGTTAAAAATAAACCCATGTTCATGTGCAGCTCCACTCATTATGTTTAGTGATTGAATCTAGTTGGTGTGATTCATGTTAACCGCAAATCATGACTACACAGGTGTTGGATTTCAGATCTGACCAAAATATAAACTACTTATGCTGGCCACTCCTTGGCCACATGATTTTTGGCAATGTGACTTACTCCAAAGTCTTTCGAGATGCCATCATTAGCAAAACTACAACTTTATTAGATAATAAAAGCTGTCAGGAACTTCAATAATCTATAGCGAATCTCAGTTAAGGCCAAGGCCTCTTCCTTTGTTTTTATTTATTTATTTTATGGTAGGGAATTCATCTTGACTGATTACAACATTTATTTGTTTAAGCAGTCTTTATTGAATATATATGATGAAACCATTTGGTTTCTAATCAGCATCTGAGAGTTGAAATGTTAAATTGAATCCTAGAAATGAAAGTAATGCCCCATTAACATTTTAATTGCACGCCTCATCTAGTCATGCCTCCTTTTGGATCACACCATTTTGTTTATGTAGTTTGGAGTTTCTTCTTGCATGGCCATGTACACAGTGCAAGTAGGCTCTTGTGGTTATGCAGGTAAAGTTGTTGCCTTCCTGAGCAAAAGCTTAATTTTACAAGGCTCCTCACTTGCACTGGTAAAGTTTTTACCTATTGGAAGTTTACGCTCAATAGCACATCATCCTCAACTATACAGTCAAGGAAGTCCCTTCTTGGATGCACGGGTAAAGTGCCTCATTACTGGTTTGCATCTAGTTGCAACATTCTAACTATGTGGCTATAGATCTAACTGCACAGCACATTAGCATAGGGAGTTTTCTATCTGTGTGGTTTACAGTGGGGGATCACTTGCACAACACGAGCTCCTCCCATTCCTTCTATTGCGTTGATCATGGTTTACCCATATGGATGTAGGGACAAACATTTTACAATGGATCTAGTCTAAAGTTTTACTCTAGGATTGATGCAGTTGGAGGAGGATCATTGAATAACAAAATGCCAGAGTAAGCTTACAAACTTTTGGAGGAGATAACATCTAACAGTTATCAGTGGCCTACTGAGAGGATACTAATGAGGAGACCTGATAGAGTGATGAAGTAGATGCTCCCATTGCAATAACTACATAGTTTGAAGTATTGAATCGGAAGATAGACAATATGAATGATTCGGCAATGAAAGTTCAAAGGGTAACATGTGATTTCTATGGTGGAGAACATGCAAGCATGGACTATCAGGTAGGTAACACTTTTGCACAACTTAGTGAGAATGCTAACTTTGTGGATAATTTTCTTAGTTAGTAGAACAATCCCTACAACAACACTTATAATCTGGGGTGGCAAAATTATCCAAATTTTTCATGGAACAATCAGAATGTGATGAGATCACCAGTAGAATTCAAGCAACTGGAAGAGAAGAGACCCAATCTAGAAGAGCTTATCACCAAAATGGCAAGCAACACTCAAGACTTCATGAACAACATAGACATGAGGTTGCAAAATCAAGAGACATCAATCAGAAATCTGGAGATGCAAGTTGGAAAGTTGGTAAATATGCTATCAGAGAGACAATAGTGTTCTTTGTCTAGCAACATAGAAAAAAATCCAATTGAATAGGTAAAAGTTGTAACCTTGAGAAGCGATAAGCAGGTGGGAGAAGAAGATGTTCAT
This sequence comes from Pouteria campechiana, assembly GCA_036873735.1. NCBI lineage: Eukaryota > Viridiplantae > Streptophyta > Magnoliopsida > Ericales > Sapotaceae > Pouteria > Pouteria campechiana. The sequence continues at coordinate 29,496 of JAYJMB010055288.1, forward strand.
CAAGAGACTCCTAAGGAAAGTCAAGAAGAAATTGTTGAGCAACCAAAAGAGGCAAGAAAGAGAAAACTTTTTCTAGACAATCCCAAGCCATATCTACCTCCAATTCCTTTCCTCAAAGACTCCAACAACAGAAAATGGATAAGCAATTTTAAAAATTTTTGGAGTATTTAAAAAATTACATATTAACATTACTTTTGCAGATGCCTTAGCACAGATGCTTAGCTATGCAAAATTCTTGAAGGAGATCTTGGCAAACAAGAGGAAGCTTGAGGAAAATGAAATTGTGAAGTTAAATGAGGAATGTTCAGCAATCTTGCAAAACAAACTGCTACAAAAGATAAAAGATCCAGGGAGTTTTACTATACCTTGCACTCTTTAGCATAACCGAGGTTATCTATTGATGAGTTAAGTGTTGTTCTATTGCTTGCAACCTTTTCTTTTTTTGAATATAATTTCTTTAAAATCTGTCCGGGTATGTATTATATTCAAAAGAAACTCCAAGATCCTATTTGCTATGCGACCACCATGCTTGCTGCGAATCAAGTTGGGAGTAGAGCTTGAGAGAGAAATAAACACTCAAAGTGAAGAGTAGAATATTTGCTCAAACTGCTTCCTTCTTGAGGGAAGTAGGAGATATTTTTATTTATAGAAGAGAAAAGTTACAAGGGGGGGCCATGTGGCCGCTCTAGAAACATAACTTTATAAGAAGATAAGAACAAAAGAAAAGATAAGAAGATAAGGTCAAAAGAGAAGATAAGGATGGATGGGTGTGTTTAGACTATTTTATCCCATCATAGACACATGACACAAATGGATAAATAGTAAAAGATAAGAACCTTTAAAGTGGATTTACAATGTTAACACCATAATCTTCTAACACTTGGAAAGTGAAAGATTCTTGATTGTTGAAATTATGTTCTTATCCTATCTAGTGGGGCCCACATGTCTGCATCATATCTGCATCATGTCTGCACATGCCTGCATCATGTCTACATCATTTTAGGTGAGCTGTCTTAATGTCCATTAGTGTGTCTATTGTAGCAAGTGGATTTTGATCCACTATTCTAGAAATGTGAGACTATTGTATATGGATTTCTCTAGGATAATTCTTTTAACCAATTCCTTGTATGGAAGCCAGCTTTGCTAATAAACTTTAGAAAGATTAATCTCTAGCATCTTCCATTCATAACATTCTCTAGATGAGGAAGCAATATTAGCTTCTAATTCATGTATTTGATGAATTTTTTCTCTCCTTCTTGAGATAATTTCACTAGATCTATTTCACTAGATCTATACCTGATCTAGTATTCATCATGAATAGCCCTATTTCATGGATTTTTTAAAATTATGCTAATTCATGATTTTCTTCTTCAGGTTCTAAATTAGATATTTCTTCCTTAGAATATTATGATTCAACCTCAAATAGACTATCAACATCTGAGTCTATTTTTTCTCCTCAAATTGGTTCAAAATAAACCTATCCTTGGGAACAAAGCAGCGACTTTAATTGTGGTTGCCGTGCTTTCTTTTCTGGACATGTTGTAGGTTTATGGCTTGGTTTTCCGCATAACCAACAACATTTACACTGAGACAAGGGTTTTCCTTTTTGGACATTTTGGATCTCATTCATATTTTTCTTTAAACACTTGTTACCTTTCTTCCAGTGATCTAAGGGGCCTTAAATATCTTTTTTCTGGATGTTTCTGTCCCTTTTTTTGATTAACTGGAATGTTGCAATATTTTTTGAATTTTTGTTTGAACTTTCTTGTAGGCTTACATGATTCTCTTGTAACCATTTTAGGTTTTCTTGGTTTTGCACAACCATATCTTCTTGCCACTAGTTCAAACTTATTGCAACAATCATCAGACATTACTAGCATCTTGCCTATGACTTTGGATAGTATTTTTTCCATATAATAGAGCCTAATGCAATATCTCACTGCTTCAGCTCTAGCACCCAATGTATTTGCTATATTAGGATTTGATAGCATATATTTTTCCAATGCTCTATGGGCAATTGTTCCCCAACTTCCTGGTAACTTGCCCCAAAACATTCCAAGGGCAAACTTTTGGTCTTTAAAACTCAATTGGTAATATCTATCTTTCAATTCACAATAATATTCTTCAAAGAAACACATATTACAAATTTGGAGTTTACCCAAAGTTGCTTTTGCTTATTATTTCTGATAACCATCACTATCTGTGACAGTTTGTCCAACAAATTCTTTTTTCAGAATTTCCACGAAGATTGGAATAACTTCTTTTAGTTTCTGTGCATTTTCATCTATAATGTTTTCTATTGGAGATCTTCTACTAATTTCATCCCAAAATCTTTGTGCTAATCCCTATAGACTTACTTCTAGATATATTCTAGCCATTTTTACAATCCAATCCCTTCCTCCAAGGATTGCTATTTTGGCTTGATTAGCCCAGGCGTCAATCGTCTTTTCAGTATCTTTCTAGTAGTCAACATTTAGATATGCCCCTTGCAAAGACACTGGTTCCATCCTCCCATCTCTTGGGATAAATTTATATGGAACCTTCCAAGGATATTCTGGCTTATATCTGCCATATCCTTGTCCTTAAGTTAAACTTCTTAAGCTTTGTGTATTGACCGACCATTTTTCAGTTGGTTCAATACCCATTTCCTTAGCAAGTCAATTATAGGCTTTCTCACTAGAAAATCTTCTAGAACCCCCAATTTCTCTAAATCATTTCTCAATGGTCTTAGAATATTCACTCTTCTTCTGGCTTTCTGCCTAAGAGCTTCTTCTTGTTAAGTCTAACCAAGCTTAATTTGATGATGGAGTGAAGAATTAAGGTATTAACAAATTACTTTCTAAGTGTTACAGTATTAATATCAAAACATATTAAGGAAAGTAATAAAAGATTCTCAAATAATATAAAGTTTAAAAGTTGCTAAAAAGTAATTTAGAACTTGCTTAGAGCTTGGCATGAAAAGATTAGAAGTGAAGAAAAAATCAGAAATTAATTAAAAATTACGCAGAGTTACTCAGAAGTACCCAGATGTAACTTAGAACCATATTAAAAGCATCTTCAAAATCAAAATGAAGTAATATCGAACATCAAAAGTAAAATAAAAGAAGTACAGAAGCAAGTCAGGAGTCATATATGTACTCAGAAGATTTCTCAAAAATACAATAGAAGAAACTCCAGCCACACCAAGCAACCTAAAAATGAAATATGCTATGCAAAAGAAACTAAAAGACAAGTCAGTTGATCAGAATCGTGCCAAAAGAAATGCAAAACTACATAGAAAAAATACAGAATGTGGACATGGTGCATAGAAGCAATGCAAAAGAACTATCCCATTAAATAGAATTAACCCAGAATTATAGAAAGCTATGCAGAAGCAATGCAGAAGAAATGTTAGGCCATGTAGAAGTAACGCAAAAGCTCATCAAGAGCATAGAAGGAAAATAGAACTTTATTGCACTACTCAAAAGCAAAACAACATTACTCAAAAGTAAACTAGAATCATGATATCTTACATAAAAGTAAAGCAAAACCTGTCATGCTACACAAAACTGGTAAGTTAGTTGGTAAGCTTGGAAACCAATGTGTATAAGTTAGTTGGTAAGCTTGAAAACCAACGTGTAAGATTTTAGGTGAACTTGAAAAACCAGTAAGTTGTTGGTGAACTTGTAAAACCAACAAGTGTTGTAGTGGAACTTGAGTTCAGCAAAGGAGACTGACTAAGATAAGTGGAGTAGGAAGCTAGGAGCGGCTGAACCACTATAAAAATTCTTTGTGTATGTGCTACATGTTATTCTCACATTTATTTTAAGCACCTATATTTATTTATTAGCTAAAATTTTTGAAAGCTCAATTCACCCCCCCTCTTGAGCTACTACTCAATCAGGACCAATAAGTGGTATTAGAGTAGGCTTCACTAGTTAATTTTCAAATACCAGTATATTAATTTGTGAAGAGATTCAAATGGACAGTATATTCCATAATACATCTATTGAAGGACAATCCACTTCCAGACCTCCACTTTTTGATGGAACCAATTATGGGTATTAGAAGATGAGAATGCAAAACTTTTTGACTGCCATAGATTACCAGTTGTGGCTTATAGTTAAGAATGGAAAGAATGTTACAAATATAGAAGATAAATATACATAAAAAAATATTCAAACATAGAATGTGATGCTAAAGCAAATAATTGTCTCTACTGTGCACTATCTTCATCTGAATTTGAAAAGATTTCCGCCTGTGATTCAGCAATGGAAATTTAGGATAAACTTCAGGTAGCACATGAAGGTAGAAATCAAGTAAAAGAAACTAAGATAAACATTCTAGTAACGGAATATGAAGCCTTCTCCATGAAAGAATTAGAAACCATCTCTGAAATATTTGGAAGGTTTCAAAAAAATTACCAATGGACTAAAAAGCTTAGGAGAGAAATATGAAGAACCCAAGTTACTTAAGAAAATATTGAGATCTCTACCTAGATTCTGGATGGCTAAAGTAATTGCTGTACAGGAAGCAAAGGATCTAAGTAAAATGAAAGTAGAAGAACTCATGGGATCACTTATGACCCATGAAGTCTTAATGAATCAAAAGGTTTCAGATGAATTCAAAGGCAAGAAGATTGCTCTACAAGCTGAATTAGAAAATGAAGAATCTTTAGAAGAAGCCTCAACAAGTGAAGATGATGAGAAAATGATAATGATAACTAGAAGATTCAGAAATATAATCAGAAAGAAGAAATTTGGGAACAACTTCAAAAACAACAATAAAAGCAAGAAAAAGAAGAAGGAGATTCCAATATGTTACAATTGCAACAAATCTAGACTGGGCAAAAGGCGAGGAGACAAGAAAAAAAATATAATTCTTACTTTGATAAAAAGAATACCTCTAACAATAGGAAATTTGAAAAGAAGAATAAAGCAATGGCTGCATGGGAAAGGCTGGAAAATATGATGCAAGAAAGTTTGAGTGAAATAGAAGAAGAAAACGAAGCTCAATTCAGTTCACTCAACTCCAAAGAAAGAGGTTAGGAGGAGCATCATACATGAATAAGATTCTTGGCCATTCATGAGGATGAGGTAAACTCAAAAACTAAAACTTTTGATGTAGAAGAATTATTAGATGAGTTATATTCAGATTTTAAAACTTTAAAAGCTAACACAAAGAAATAAAAAGAGAATTAGAAAAGACAATCCATGAATGCTCTAAGTTAAAAGAAAAAAAAATACTCAACTCAAAACTAACATTAACATAGAACTTGAGGAAACAAAAGTAGAAAATCATGCTCTTAGAAAAGCATTAACTTCTACATTATTTAAACTAAAGACAAAGAAGAAAAGTAGAGAAAACCATAGAAAGAAAATTAACAATCTTGGAAGAAGATTAGAACCCAAATAAAATCAGATTTGGGTACCAAAAACTATTGTTAACATTATAAATACATCAATATCAATAGATAATAACTTAGTAGCATCTAAAATGCAATGGGTGCAAAAATATTCTACTACTAACCCACTTAGACCCATTCCTAAATAAGTACCAAAAATTATAGCTTGATTTAATTTTTATAGGTGTATTTGAGAGCCACAACAAGTAGCAAATTGTATATGGATAGTGGTTACTCAAGACACATGACAGGAGAAAAGGAGTTGCTTACAAAATTAAAAGCTAAAAATGAAGGAACAGATACCTTTGGAGATAATGGAAAAGGTAGAGTGGTTGGGATTGGTAAGATTAGCCAACCTCCCTCTATTACTATCTAAAATGTTTTACTAGTAGAAGGATTAAAATGTAATCTATTAAGCATTAGTTAGTTTTTTGATAATGGATATAAGGTTATGTTTGAATCATATTTATGTTCTATAATAGAAAGTTCTAATTCAGTTGTAGTACTTGGTAAAAGATGTGAAAATGTGTATTTAGTAGATTTAAGTGATATTCAAGTCAAATATCTTATTGCGAATAATGAAGAGTCCTTGTTATGAAATAGCAGACTGGGACATGCCAACAAGTTCATGATTGAAAAACTATAAAACAAAGATTTTATTGTTGGCTTACCCAAACTAAAATTTGACCAGAATGAATTATGTGATGCTTGCTTAAAAGGAAAGCAAGTTAGAAAATCATTCAAATCAAACAAAGATGTATACATAACAAAACTACTTCAATTGCTACACATGGATCTTGTTGGACCAACAAGAACTAGAAGTCTTGGAGGGAAACATTATGCATATGTCATTATGGATGACTACTCTAGATTCACCTGGATAATGTTTCTTGCTTTTAAAGATGAGAATTTTTCATTCTTTGAAACAATTACCAAACATGTACAAAATGAATAAGATTCTCATATAATATCCATAAGAAGTGATCATGGTGGAGAATTTGAAAGCCAAAAATTCACTACTTTTTGTGAAAGCAATGGAATTTTGCACACCTTCTTTGCACTAAGAACACCTTAGAAAAATGGAGTAGCTGAAAAGAAAAATAGATTCTTACAAGAGATAGCAAGGACAATGTCAAGTGAATATGACTTACCTTAATATTTTTGGGCTGAAGTAATGAATACTTCATGCTACATTATTTACATAATTTTTGCTAGACTTATACTTAACAATTTTCGTATGAATTAATTATGGTAGAAAACCAAACATCTCTCATTTCCAAACTTTTGTTTGCAAATGTTTTATTCTTAACAATGGTAAGGAAAATCTTGGTAAATTTGATAGCAAATCCGATGAAGATATTTTTCTTAGTTATTCCATTGTTAGCAAGGCATTTAGAGTATACAATCTAAAAAATAAAACTGTAGAGGAATCCATTCATTTAAATTTGATAAAAGTACTAACCCCTCTAGAAAGATAAGCAATTTTGATGATGAGACAGGAGAAATCACAACTTCTATGAAGAAAATAAAAATACAAGGTGAAGATAAAGACTCTTTACAATAAAAAACACACAAAGATGAAGAAGAACCAGATTAGACCATCCATCAATGAGGTAAGTAATGAAGGTAACAATTCCCTTCCAAACGATTGGACATTCATACATGATCATCTTGAAAACCCAGTAATTGGTGATATTTATGATAAAGTAAGAACTAGATCTTCATATCATCAAATATGTGATAATTTTTCTTTTATTTCTCAATTAGAACCAACTTGCATAGATCAACCTTTAGAAGATTAAAACTAGATTATAGCCATGCAAGAAGAATTGGATCAATTCAAATATAATAATGTATAGAAACTTGTTCCAAGACCCAACCATCAATTTGTTATAAGAACCAAATGGGTTTTTAGGAACAAACTAGATGAATCTTGTATAATGATAAGAAATAAAGCAAGATGAGTAGCAAAAAACTATTGTCAAGAGCAAGGAATAAAATTTGAAGAATCATATGCTCCTATTGCCAGAATTGAAGCTATTAGAATGTTACTAGCATTTGCATATTTCATGAACTTTAAGCTTTATCAAATGTATGTTAAAAGTTCATTTCTAAATGGTTTCATTAATGAAGAAGTTTATGTAGAACAACCTCTTGGATTTGAAGATTCTTATAATTCAAACCATGTCTTCAAATTCAAGAAAGCTCTCTATGGATTAAAATAAGCTCCTAGAGCATGGTATGAGAGATTAAGTAAATTCTTAATTAAAAAAGAACTTATAAGAGATAAAGTAGACACCACACTCTTTATTAAGCATGACAAAAACAATATGCTAATTGGTTAAATTTATGTGGATGATATTAACTAATGATAAATTATGTCAAGACTTTTTTAAAGTAATGCAGGGAGAATTTGAGATGAGTTTAATAGGTGAGATGAACTTCTTTCTGAGACTTCAAGTTCATCTTTATCCATCAGGCAAAATTCACCAAAGAACTACTCAAGAAATTTGATTTGGAAGAAGGAAAGCAATTAGCCAACCAATGAGCACATCCATTAAAATTGATAAGGATGAAAAAGGTAAATCCATATATCAAAAACTTTATAGAAGCATGATAGGATCTCTTTTGTATTTAACTGTAAGTAGAATGGATATTTTGTTTAGTGTCCGTATATGTGCACGATTTCAGTCAGATCCAAAATAGACAAAAAAAGTACCTTTGGAACATGTCAGTTTCTTGGAAGCATGATCATATTATGGTTCCCCAAGAAATATATAGCTGTAACTTTATCAACTGCTAAAGCTGAATATGTAGCTATAGGTACTTGTTGTGCACAAATACTATGGACGAAATAGCAATTGAATAATTATGGTTGAAATATATTGACACTCCTATTAGATGTAATAATATTAGTGCAATAAATCTAAAAAGAATCCAGTACTACATTCTAGAACTAAACACATAGAGGTCAGACATCACTTCATTAGAGACCATATACAAAATCATGACATTTGTTTAGAATATGTACCAACTGAAAATCAATTAGTTGACACTTTTACAAAACCTCTTCCAGAAGATAGATTCTATAAAATTAGAAGAGAAATTGGTGTCTAGATCCATGCGCATAAAATACATGTTTGATCCTAATGTTTAAATGCCTAAAAATATTTATAAATGATAAATAAATTGACTCAGAAGTAACTCAGAAATTCTGTTAAAGCACTAAGAGTTCACTAGAAATCACACAGAAGTTCTAACAAAATCTTAGAATTACTTTCACTTAACACAAAAGTTTTATAATACTTCCTCAGAACTTTGGACTAACGGGTCTGATAAATCCAGAACTTTTGCATGCCAAAACCACTTTTGCATAATCTACTCAGAACTTCTGAGATCATCAACATAGAAGTTTTGTTGAACTTCTTTCTGCACAGAACTTTTGTATTTCGAAATCATTTCTGCATAAGCTCCTCAGAACTTTTGAGATCATTAACTTGGAAGCTCTATATAATTTCTTTGTTGCACAGAATTTCTGATACACTACATCAAAAGTTCCATTCCCTTCAAAAAACTGTAACCCCAGAACCTCTGCACTCTCAATTTGAAATTCTATGCTTTTTCTTAAGAAAGGCAATTCAAAATCCCTTCATTATCTACATTTTTCCTCCATCAACCTGCTCCTATTTCGAATCATCCCAGAGATTTTTCATCTGTAGAATCTTTGAGAACTTTCTCATTCAAAACCCTAAGTTAGAGTCAGAAACTCAATTTTTTGCTGCAAATGGTGAGGACAAAGAGGGTTAGTAAGGAAGTAGAGATGTCATCTTTAGATTTTGAAGAAAGGAGAAGAGAGATGACAGAAGAAGAAACATCAAGGAAAAGACGTAGAATAGAAGATTACATTTTAAGGTAATCTTCAATAACAACTCTTCTGCTCACAGTGAATTTAGTAAATATTTTGAAGGAAGAAAAATAGTGAAGGAAGAGTATTTGATTTTGAGGCATTTGGAGAAAATGGCCTAAATTTAGAAGTGGCAAACTAGATTAAGTTCTAAGGATGAAAAAGTTTTATGAGTTATGAGGATAAATAATATATTAGAATGATTCAAGTTCTGGCTGCCAACTTCAATTACAATACCAGGAAGTCATGGATAGGAAAGACTGAGATAGATCTATCTCTAGAGAATATAAGAAGCACATTCAATATTCCTGAGGTAGAAAGTCAAGAAATTGATTGGCCATCAAATAGAATAAGATTGTTTTCAAATTTGGCTGAAGTACAAATTAAGGAGAATGTGACTTATCTACATGTCAGGCACCTGAATTTAGATCCTTAGCTAGCTCATATGTTGATTTTCAACAACAGATATCCTAAGACAGGAGGAACTGATTAGATTTTTGAAAAGGAAGCCAAGGTCTTGTGGGTAATGAAGCACAAGAAAAGGATAGATCTGGCTCAAATTATAGTTGATCAACTTTACTTGGTGAAGACCTCTACCAACTACTATCTACCCTATAGGATGGTTATGAGAAAATTCATGAGGATGACTAATATTGATCTCTCCAAGGAAGGTGGAGAAGACTACATGGTAAGGGAAGCAATTAATAAAGATACTTTGAAGAAAATTGACTTCAAATTAACAGCACAAGGATGGATCTCTTAGAAGCCAAGAAAAGAGGAACAAGTGAGGAGAAAAATAATTGCAAAAGAAGGAAGAGACAGACAAGAAACTATGGAAGAAGAAACAAGAGAAGAAGCCATAGAAAGAAATAAGAGAGGGATAGAAATAGAAGAGTCAGAAGGTATTTTGAGAGAAGGACATGAAACAAGAGTAGCAATAGCAGCCACCACATCCTTCACACCCAGAACCCCATCTCCCATAAGACCTACTCATCAACCAACCACACCAACTATAATCCCCACTCCTTAACCCATTCCACAGCATCTGAAAAATAGATTGAAGAATATTGAAAACATTTTGTCAACTCTAGCTTTCTAGATGAACACATTTGATCAAAGACTCAATTATGCCATGTCATCCATGATTTTAAGAGCTGATAAGATTGATTAAAGACTTAACTCTCTACAATCACTAGGAGAGTCATTTAGAGGTCAAACTTATCCTCCACACTCTCCACCTCCAACCCATTTCCCTCCATTTCAAACTAGTTCTTCCATCACAGTGGCATCTTTCCACACACACCCTTCACATCCATCTCCTATAATTCCAAAGGTTACTCATCTTGAGAGTGAACCTATTGAAATTGCATCTCCCTCTCCTCCAACACAGCCTCCATTAGTTCCAACTACATAAGTCTTTTCAAACCTACCTAAGGATTATCTTTCAAATACAAATAGAGCCATTGTTAAATATGGAAAGTATCCCACCAAAGTTCCACCTCCTATCTTTCATTTTCTTCCACAATATACTGAGTAGACTGTGCTTGATCTTGTTCGATCAGGAGAACTAATTCCTGAATGAATTGATGAAATTCCTCTAGAATGGAACACACCTTTAATTCGTCGACCAATTCCTCCAAAAACTCTTCCAAAATCTCTTCCAAAACCAAAAGATGAAAATTGTGATATTCTTCTTCATATCTATCATACAATCAGACTCACATACTCTAAATTCATAGCCCAATCAAAAATAAATTCTGACATTTCCAAAATGTTTCTTTCTTACAATCTTGTCATTCACCCTTCTACACTTCCATTTCCATAAATCATGAATCAGAATACTCTCTCTAGAATTATACTGATCCTTGATCCTTCTCTCACTCCTATGGACCATGAAATCAACATTCCTCAGCTGGCATCTTTTCAAGATGAATACTCTAAAAAGCTTCTTCAGATGCTTCCACAATCAAGGCCCCTTAGAACAGTTTTTCCATCTCCCTCAGAACCTTTCAATAACATTTTCACAACCGAGGAAGAATCATTCTTATATTTTGCAGAAAATTTGCAAGCTATTGCTGACAGTCTTCCACTTCCTTATCCTAAGCTTGCTGATCCCTCTCTTCTTCACAAAATATTGGTCAATTATCCCAAACTACCCCCCACTCCAAAACCAAAAACATCACCTCCTCCAAAGACCACCAAAAAACCCAAAACTTCTCTCATTCCAAAACTAGCTCCAAAACCAAGAGCCTCTAGAAAACCACCTTCTATTCCCATACAACAAGCTGTCTAGACAAAACCCAAGAGGAAGCTAAGAATTCCACCTCCAAAAGAATACAAAAGACTCCTCTCTCTTGCATCACCATGTACCATCAAGAGTACACAGTAAGAATGGATGCCAATACAGAAGCCCTCTTAAAAGGGACTCCTGTATCCTTTCCTGAGTTGCTAGATCCACAATTTTGAGAGCGTATTGACTTCATCTATGTTTTTGATTGTGGACCCATAACTTATACTCATGAAGCCCTATCTACTATTCCAAAAGATCCATTTTTAATTCCACCTCCTCCATCAAAAAGGCCAATCATCTCCTAAACCGTCAACCTCTCAATCTAAGCCTTCCTTTCCTAAAACCTATACTAGAATACCCATGTCATCTCGCTGGTATTACTGCAGTAACATATTCATTTCTCTTTTATCTCTAATTGCTATTTTTTGATAACAGTCATTTCTTTTGTAATGATGTATCCTTTTGTATTTGCTGTAATATAGATGTGTAATATCATTCTGATGTACAAAGCTCTATCATTTTAATATAGTCTCTTAATTATTCCCCTTTTACTGCATTTTTTGATAATGACAAAAAGGGGGAGAAAAATAATAAATGGTATCAAATAAGAAAAAAGTGAAATAATCTTTTAATAACACTCAGGATACATTCTCAGAGGGAGCTCACCCATATAGGGGCAGCCACTAAGGAATATATTGTATACATTGCATATTCTAAAACTTTTATGAAAGATTTATTACTCAAATGTTTTGTCATCATCAAAAAGAGGGAGAATGTTAAGTCTAACCAAGCTTGATTTTGATGATGAATGAGATTAAACAACTTAGTTTTGATGATGAACAAACAAATGAGTGAAGAATTAAGGTACTAACAAATTACTTTCTAAGTATTGTAGTATTAATATCAAAATAAATTAAGAAAAGTAATAAAGAAATACTCAAATAATATGAAGTTTAAAAGTCACTAAAGCAATTCAGAACTCACTTAGAGGCTTGGCATGAAAAGATTAAAAGTTAAAAAGAAATAAAAAATTAATCAAAAATTATGCATAATTACTCATAAGTAACTAGATGTAACTTAGAACCAGATCAAAAGCATCCCAAAACTTCTTTAGAATCAAAATGAAGCAATATTGAATGTCAGAAGCAAAACAAAAGAAGTACAAAAGCAAGCTAGGAATCATATATGTACTGAGAAGATTCTTAAAAATACAACAAAAGAAACTCTGGCCACACAAAAGTAACCCATAAATGAAATATGCTATGTAGAAGGAAACAAGAAGATAAGTCAGATGATCAGAATCATGCTAAAAGAAATGTAAAACTATACAGAAGAAATACAGAACATGGACATGGTGCACAAAAGCAATGCAGAGGCACTGTCCCATTAAACAGAATCAACCCAAAATTATAACAAGCTATGCAGAAGCAATGCAGAAGAAATGTCAGGCCATGCAGAAGTAATGTGGAAGCCTCATCAAGAGCACAGAAGGAGTACAGAACTTTATTGCACTACTCAGAAGCAAAATAGCATTACTCAGAAGTAAAGTAGAATCATGATATCCTACAAAGAAGTAAAGCAAAATCTGTCACGTTGCACAAAAGCAGTGCAGAAATCATGACACACTATGTAGAATAAGTCAGAAGTATTATAAGATACATATTCAAGAAAGCATGAATCAATAAAGACTTCAAAAAGTAAAGCCTAATCTTCATAGGGAAATCAGAAGCTACCTAGAAGTTCTTCAGAAGCCTAAATTATAATTGTTGAAAGATAAGACAACGGACATAAATTCTAAAGAGTATACCACCAAAATTATACTTACCATAGAACTTCTAAAGAACCACTTCAAAAATTATGTTGAAGTATAAATCGAAGCACAGAAGTTCTGAGGACACTACTCAGAATTTTTGAACCCTGATAATTCACAAAAGTCGTTACAAAACCTGCCTAACCAGTTTGAAAATGGTGCCAAAGGTTACAAAGGCTAAATTTCTCAAATCCTATATATAGAGGATTAAGACTGCATAAAAAATAAAGAGAGATTACCTAAAAATCATTTTTTTGATTAAAAGAAGAGTACTCACAACTTTCCATTATTCAACTCTCGCTGCTACGTCACTGCCAAAGCATTCCAAATTTTCAACATCAGATCTACATTAACTTCAAAAGGAGTTTGAATCTGATCACATTGCTTACTTTGTTCTTTCAATTAAGCTTTAACTTTTGTACATGTTAGCCTAACTAAGAGGCATTAGTTTTGTATATTCCATTTTAAAAACCAAGAGCTAGTTAGTAAGCTTTGTGAAACAAGCCTTGAAAAATCAGTAAGTTAGGTTGTAAGCTTGGAAACCAATGTGTATAAGTTAGTTGATAAGCTTGAAAACCAATTTGTAAGAGTTTTTGGTGAACTTGGAAAACCAGTAAGTTGTTGGTAAATTTGCAAAACCAACAAGTGTTGTAGTGGAACATACGTTTAATAAAGGAGACTGACTCAGAAAAGTGGATTAGGAACCCAAGAAGGGCCAAACCACTATAGAAATTCTGTGTGTATGCACTGCATGTTATTCTCACATTTATTTTAAGCACATATATTTATTTATTGGCCAAAATTTTTGAAAGCTCAATTCACCCCCACTCTTGAGCTACTATTTAGTCAAGGACCAACACTTCTATTTCATTTAGACAAGTATTTAACTCATCCTTGACTCTTCCTATTTCATCCAGAGTCCATTTCTCTTTTCCTAGAATTTGTCCTATTTCTTGTTTGGTTCTGCGAACTCTAGAAACAAATTTTGTAGGTTCTGGGTAATCTTCTTCTCGATACCCATATCTATGGGTTCTCCATACACTAAAAACTTCCTGAGAGGTCTAAGGATAAATCCCCTACTCTTCTGTTCTAGTTATTATAGACTTTTCTTGTCCATCAATTAAGGATCTTAATCTATTAGATATATCTTAACTAATAGATCTACTCGATCCTTCACCTTTTCTAGGTTTAGCCATGCTTTAAACAAAGCTCTGATACTAATTAGAGCATCATAGAGGAAAAGCCCATCATAAAGGAAAATCATCACCATCTATAAGGGCTTTAAATGCTTTTTCAAAAGAAATTCTTATACTTAAGAAGAGAGATTAAGAAAAACATTTCTAAATATTGATTGCTAGAAAGACACTGAAAATGCTATTGAAGCCTGACTAGCACTCAACAAAGGTAAGACCCAAATCACTTAATTCCTGTTTCATCTAAAGGATCTGAGCACAACAACTACCAACTACTATATATTCTGCTTTAGTAATTGATAATGCAACAAATGTTTGCTTCTTGGAGAATCATTATATAATCATGCTTCCTAGAAACTGACAAGATCTTGAGGTACTTTTTCTTCTACTTTATATCCAGCAAAGTCTGCATCTATGTATGCCCCACCCTCCTGGGGTTGTTGCTCTATTTTATATTGCAAATGCACATGATCATACCATAAATTTCCCACTTCCAGGGTGGAATCACTTTGATACCCTTTTCTAGTTGATCTAATTTTTATCAAAAATCAAACAGAGTCTCCCTTGAAAATAGGGTTGTCCGACTAGGTACAAACATTTATCATATATTAAGATACATTTTCTCTATTATAATTCATAAAAGTAAGAAATTACACACTCCAATATTCCTTCATTCATCCACATAACATCCCTACAACTCCATAGGCTCCCCCAGGATCGCGGCTGCATCATGATGGCAATGTATTTACTTCTCCACCATACACATTTATCCCCATATATCATCCACATCATACTCCATTATTACACTAACATGCCCATAAGTTTCAACCATACATCATTGAATCTTTAATACATGATATATATCATTAGACATTAATTAATTACAATCACTCACAGGCATAAGATGAAAATTTATCAAATTTAATATAATTTTAAATGCATACATTAAACTATTATGCTTCCATACTAACCTTGCCCTTTCTCTAGTCTTGACTTGTCAACTAAAAAAATATAAATAAAGAGTGAGTCCGGGCAAACTCAGTAAGTAGGTGTGAAATCGAAAAATAATTAACATACCATGGATCCATCAAGTATCCCAAAATCCATCCATAATTGCAAGCCATCATATATAACAATCCATGCCATCTAGGCATGGCCACATTCCAATATATAATAATTGAGTACACTATTTAAATCCATATTATAGAACAATCACATCAATTCATGCCTTTTGGGATAATTTCATATCCCTAAATCATATATTTAAACATTTATACATAAGGACAATTACAATGGTCACAAGCATGGGATGTCTACTATCACCTTTATCCACACATTAAGTAGAAAATAACATCATTACACAAGTCACATAGCTTGGGACTTTCACTAATCTTGCTTTACAAGTATAATCACTAATCATAGACAGTATTGGGATGTTCACAATCCCATTTAACTCACATACACAATCAATCCTTTACACATGCACATATCATTGTAACCTAAGAACAATCATGGAATATTACTTTCTTATTAAATCATCATAAAAAAATAGTCATGGGATACTTATTATCCCTTAACAACCATTGAATCCAAAATACACAAGCCCATTACAGTAAAATGGGATATGCACTATCCCTTCAAACATTCATGCAATCATATAAGTACACCTACTTACTTGTACAAGGAGTCCTCAGACTTAACTCTTCAAATCCATGTTCCATCCACCCTATACATAACATATACATCACATATATCATATACATATATCCACACAACAATTTCTTATCGACACAAAGAAAGATACTAACCAATTACCAAGATTTAACCATAAATGAATTTACACATAAAATCAAAAAATTATGTCTTAATTCCTACAACTCTTTTTTATCCCCAAATTTTTTGGAGCCTCTAAACATTATAAATAATATATTATCGAAATTTAAAGTTAAAATACTTTAAATTGAGCAAATTAAAAATAAAATATGAAAATCCAAAAAAATAGGCAAAATTATTTTAGCTCTGTTCCACTTAAACTTTTTTATGTAGGTGCCAAATAATATAATTAAATTTGTGTCAAAATATCAGTCAAAATACTTTAAATTGATTGAATTAAAAATAAATTATGAAAATCACAGAAGATTGGGCAAAATAGCGAATTGGGTGAAATAGCGAATTTGGTGAATTTCTGGGTATTTATTTCCAGAATTTTGTTGGAACACCAAACGTTGAAAGTTTTCCATGAAAATTTACAAATTTATTATTCATCATATGGAAAATGACCCCATATTTTTAGATTCATAAAATCAAACTATTTTATAGAGTTTTAATCAAGCTCAAGATAGGTACTTAATAAGGCATTTTAATGCAATACACATATTCTGTTTCAATGCAATAAACAACCTGTTCCCAATGCTTTCTCACTACAATTTAATGTTGGTACATACCCCTTAATCACCCTCTAATCATCCTCTAAAACTAAGTCCTATACATAATAAACATTGCAGTAAATTATGGCACAAGCTCTTCAACCCAATTTAATGTCTTGCATTCAACACCTTGCTATCTATTTTAATTTCCTTCAATATGAAATCTATTTAGGCCTACCAACTGCCATATTAGAGCCTTAGTTAAGCCATGATTTATCCCCAACAATTTAGCTTAATTACTTAGATAAATTCCATTAAAATGAGCCCATATAATTTCTGAATAGCAAGGTTTTCTTTCATCTAAATAATTTTCCAATGGTTAAATTCCATTCTTGTTGCAGTCAATCCATGTCCTAACTTAACTAATCAATAATCACACATGATTATTACTAATTATAGTTGTAATTCATCATTAAAAATTCTAGCAAACCCTAATTAATCTAGGTTTATTCCATAACAAAAATTTCAACAATATGTTTATAAATCCAGCCCATAAACACCATCAGCAATCTGTTTTGATTAAATCCTTATCTTTAAATTGAGTTTCCCTTAGTGGTCCCACCAATAAGTAGTAAATCTTCAATTTTGGATTGATGCCACTCTTTGAATCTACGAGAAACTTAATGCCTTCAGCTGCAAATCACCCTAACTTTGATTCCCATGAATTTCTCCTAAGCAAAATAGGTTAATTTGGTGAAATGGGAGAGGTGGAAATGGCTGAAGTTTTGGGCAGCAATGGCTCATACATGAAAATGAGATGGGAGAAGGGTTGTTGCTATCTCTTATTTGCATAAATAGTTGGGTAGTTTGTTGCCCTATATCATGTCATACATATGCACCTCTCTTGAGATTTTTCAAACCTCATTTAATACCGCCTTTTTATATATTAGGGCTGCCCACTTTGTAAGTGATATCCCCATATTAATTTCTCACTTATTAAACATGTAATTCCCATAATTTAATTTATTTTTCTTAATTAAATTGAATTAAATTGAAATTTACCCAAATTTACCAGCATGCTCGGTATTTCACCTTTCTACCTATATTTTTTTCTCCACTTGTTAACCATTGATTAATGTGTGTCCTCCTCATCCTCATATTATTATGGATATTCGATCCATTTTCATAATTTTTTTGAAAATAAAATTTAATATTTTTCAATATATACACATCCGGTGTTCCACCCATTTAAGTTCATTTTCTTTTCATTTAAATCACTTATTTAACACACTTTGATACATTCTGAACCTCATCCTCATGTTTATATTACTAATCTACTCAATTTCATAAATTTTCCATGACAAATTTCTCAAAAATTAAATTATATTTTAATATACTCCATGCCAAACCAACAAAAATTAACAAAATTGAAAATTCATGTATCTAAAATTTTATGGGTCTCACAATCTAGGTAACCCACCAAATTAAAATCAAAACCTTTTAGATACCATAAACTAAGGCTTAGTGTATCTAATAGATATCTAAAGATTCTCTTTATAACAATTAGGGGTGACTCTTTGGGATCTTATTGAAATCTAGCACACATGTAGATACTAAATATTATATCTAGTTTACTTGTATTTAAATATAATAATGATCCTATCATGCTTTAGTAAAGTTTGTGACACACAGATTTATCATTTTCATCTTTATCCATCTTTATTGAAGTTTTTGTTGGTGTTTCATATCTTTTACCATCTTCAATGTTGAACTTCTTCGGAAGTTCTTTTGTATACTTGACTTAGTGGATGAAGATTCCTTTTTTTTATTTGATTTGTAGTCCCAAGAAGAAGTCGAGTTCACCTATCAAGCTCATCTCAAATTATCCCTGCATAGCCTTGGAAAAATCTTGGTAAAGATTTTCATTAGTTGCACCAAATACTATATCATCAACATAAATTTGAACTATGAGTATGTCATTGTTTGCATGCTTAATAAAGAGAGTGTATCTACTTTACCCCCTTGAAAAACCTTTTTCAAACAAAAATTTGCTTAGCCTCTCATACTAAGCTCTAGGAGCCTGTGTCAAACCATAGAGGGCTTTCTTGAGTTTGAAGATATGATTTGTACAATGAGGATCTTCAAACCTAGGGGATTGTTCCATATATACCTCTTTATTAATGAAACCATTCAAGAATGCACTCTTTACATCCATTTGATATAGTTTGAAATCCATATATGATGCAAATGCAAGAAGCATTTTAATCGCTTCAATCCTTACAATAGAGGCATATGATTCTTCAAAGTCAATACCTTCTTATTGACAATCCCCATTTGCAACTAATCTTGCCTTATTTTTCACCACAATTCTTGATTCATTCAGTTTGTTCCTAAAGACCCATTTTGTTCCCATAATAGATTGATGGTTTGGTCTTGGAACAATAGTTCACACATCATTTCTTTTAAATTGATCTAATTCTTCTTGCATAGCTAAAATCTAGTTCTCATCTTCTAATGTTTGGTCAGTGCAAGTTGGTCCTAATTGAGAAATGAAAGCATAATTGCCACATATTTGGTGATAGGATGATCTAGTTTTAACTTTATCAAACATATCACCAATTATCTAGTTTTCAGGATGAGCATGCATAAACCTCCAATCTTTGGGAAGAGTGAGTTACCTTCCTCATTTACCTTTATTGTGGATGGTTTAGCTTCAACCATTATTGTCTCTAATAGTGGAGCTTCTACTTTTTATCTTGTAATCACAGGTTCTCCATACTTGTTGGAAGATTATCTATTTTATCATCAAAATTACTATTTCTTTTCATAGAGTTATTATGTTCATCCAATTTGACATAGATGGATTCCTCTACAATCTTAAGTCTCATGTTGTACACTATAAATGCCTTGCTAACAATGGAGTAACCCAGAAATATTCATTGATCAGATCTGCTATTGAATTTTCCAAGGTTTTCTTTGTCATTGTTATGAATAAAGCATTTACAACCAAAAGTATAAAAATAAGAAATAGTTGGTTTCTTGCCATATTACAATTCAAATGGAGTTTTATTAAGTATGGATCTAGCAAAGATTTCATTAATAATATAACATGCGGTGTTCATTACTTCAGCCCAAAAAAACTGTGACAGACTATATACACTCAACATTATTTTTGCCATTTCTTGCAAGGATCTGTTCTTTCTTTTTGCTACTCTATTTTGCTAGGGTATTCTTAGTGCAGAAAAGGTTTGAAGAATTCCATTATTTTTATAGAAATCATTAATCTATGGTTTTCAAATTCTCTACCATGATCACTCCTTATGGCAACAATGTGAGAGCTTTGTTCATTCTGTACACGTCTGGTAAATACTTCAAAGAATGAAAAAGCTTCATCTTTATATGCTAGAAACATTACCCAAGTAAATCTACTATAGTCATTCACAATGACATATGTATAATGTTTTCCTCCAAGACTTCTAGTTCTTGTTGGTCTAACTAAATCCATATGTAGCAACTGAAGAGGGTTTGTTGTGTATACTTCTTTGTTCGACTTGAATGATTCTTTTACTTAATTGCCTTTCTTGCAAGCATCACACAACTGTTTGTCAAATTTTAGTTTTGGCAACCCAACAACAAGATCTTTATTACATAATCTTTCAATCAGATTTTTGTTGGTATATCCTAGCCTTTTGTGCCACAACATGGGTTCATTATCATTCACAATAAGACACTTAGCTTGAATATCAAAAAAATCAACTAAATATATATTTTCATGTCTTCTACCATTACTAAAACTGATTGAGACTTATCTAGGATAGAACAGAATTGAGATTTAAATATAACTTTGTAGTCTTTGTCATAGAATTGACTTACGCTAAGAAGATTGTATTTTAATCCTTCTAGTAGAAGTACATCTGAAATTGTAGTAGATAGTGGTTGGCCAACCTTACCGATCCCAACTACTCTACCTTTACCAATATCACCAAAGGTTATTGTTTCACTTGATTTCATTTTCAGCTCCATAAATAGCTCCCTATTCCTTGTCATTTGCCTTAAGCAACCACTATCGATATACCACATGTTATTCTTTGTGGCTCCCAAGCACACCTACATGGATAAAGTTAAGCCTTAACTTTTGGTATTCATTTGGAAATGGGTCCAGGGGGGTTAGTTAGATAATGTTGGTACCAATTGTCTCTTGGGTATTACTATTTTGACTAAAGGAGATTGGGTTGCATTTAGTACATTTGCAACTATCTTTGGAACCTAAATCATAGTCTATTTAGGCTCAAATTTTTTGTGTTGCTACTGCGCGCTTTTTTTCTTTGGTTTCATCTTAATAGAGTGGAAGTTAATGTCTTTTTCAGAGAATTGTTCTCACCTACTACTTGCTCAAGTATGCTATTGGTGTTGTTGTTACTCTTGAGCTTGGAATTTTCTTCTTTTATTTTGGAGCATTCATTTGTAATTCTTTTGAGCTCCTTTTTAGTCCCTTTGTACTTCCCTTTAAAATCATAAAATCTAAATATAATTCTTCCAACATTTCTTCATGATTGTGAGTTTTAGAATTAGAATTTACCTATTCTTCATGGATTACCATGAAGCTGATTCCCATATGAAGTTCATCTTTATCACTTATGTTTGGAGAGAGTTGGATGATTTGAGCTTCATGTTTTCTTCTTCTTCACTCTTACTTTCATTTATTATGTTCTCCAACATTTCCCATGCTGCTAGATCTTTCTTTTTCTTCTGGAATGTTTTGCTTGTTCTATTGTTGCTGCTATTACTCTTTCTGTCAAAATATGAGTTGTACCTTTTCTTTTGTTGATTACTTTATCTCTTGTCTGGTTCTGGATAGTCAAACTTCATGTGTCCAAGTTTTCCACAATTATAATAGGTGGGTGGTTCTTTCTTTCGTCATTTCTTCCAAAATTATTCATTAAATTGTTTCCAAAATTTTCTTCTTTAGCATGGATTTGAATCTTCTTGTAATCATTTCCATCTCCTCGTCTTCATCTCCACTTGTGGATGCATTAGTTTAAGATTCACCATTTTTTGACTCAGCTTTAAGAGCAATTGCCTTCTTGTCCTTTGGTTCTTCTATATTTTTCTACTTCATTAGAGTCATAAGAGAACTCATAAGTTCTTTTAGACTCATTTTGTCTAGATTCCTTACTTCCCAGATTGCTGTCACTTAGGGCATCCATTGCTTTGACAAGGATCTCAAAATTTTCTTTACCATTTTGAGCTCTACATACTTTTCTCCTTGATTTTTCAGCCCATTTGTTATCTTTTGAAATCTTCTAAACATGTCTAAGATTGACTCTGTCTCCTTCATGTTGAAAGCTTCGTATTCCTGCACAAGAATATTTATCTTAGTTTCTCTTACTTATTTTATGCCTTCGTGTGTAACCTCTAGTTTGTCCTAGATTTTCTTTGATATATCACAAGAGGATATCTTGTCAAACTCAGAGGATGTAAGAGTGCAGTAAAGACAGTTATTTACCTTAACATCTTTTTTAGCTAATAGAATATCCTTAGCAGTGTATTTATTTTCAGTGTTTAAGATAATCATTCCATCTTTGATGGTTTTCCATAGCTGGTAGTTTGAGGCAATTAAGAAAATTTTCATTCTCATCTTCCAATATCCATAATTTATACCATTAAATAGTGGAGGTATGGAAGTAGATTGACCTTCAACATAAGTGTTGTGGAAATAGCTGGCCATTGGGATCTCTTTGCAAGTTATAAAAATGGAGTTGTAAGGTATAGCAAGTGAAGGCTGCTTTGATACTAATTGTTGGTTCTATTCAAATGGTGACTTAAGAGGTGGGAGTGAATTGAGTCTTTAAAGTTTTTTGCCAAATAATAATTAAGGTGCAAAGATAAAGAAAAGGCTGATAACACAATGCACTTAGGCTGATATTTTTATATCGGTTTGGCCCTTCACTTGGGTTCCTACTCCACTTCTTTGAGTTAGCCTTTTCCGCTAACCTCAGGTTCCACTAACACTTTTCTTTGATTAGTAACTTCCTAATCAAACAAATACACTTGTTGATTTCCAAGCTCACCAACTAACTTATACAAAATACTTAGCAAGTATCTTACTTACTTTCACTACACAGAGGCAAGTTCTTAACATGTAGAGATATGCAAAAATAATTGTGTACAAGTATTAATGCTTCTAGAAGGCTGATTTTTTACAAAATTTAGAAATAATAAACATAGTTCACATAACAATAAAGCAGTAAGATTCAATTTCCAAAAGTGGTTGAATAGATGGCTTTGAATGCTTCTTTGAATGAGTTGCAATGAATTGAAAACATGGAAGAAAAGCCTTAAAGACTTAGTAAATGATCTTTTTTGTTTCTCAAAATGAACTCCTTTATTTCTTCATTCTTACTTAACTTCTTTTATATTGAAACCTTTGAATTTTTCAACTGTGGTAGGTGAGAGTCATTTAATGTAAAGAAACATTCAAATTTATAATCATTGTACTTTCAATGAGGTTTCAGAGTCTATGATTTAGCATTAGATCCTCCAAGCTTTAAGTGGTATGAAATTTCTTGCACAACTCACACGTTGCCATCTCTTTGGATGTTCTGAAGTGATGTATTGGAGGCTCTGAAGCGGTGTGACAATAGCAACTCGCGTTTGATAGTAGGAATTGACTCCAAAGGAGTTCACTAACTTTGAAGAGTTTAACCTGTGACTCTAAAAGAATTGACTTTGAAGAGTCTTTTTGAATTCGAAATATTTGTCTTGACTCCAAGGTGTTCCTTTTCTGACTCCAAAGTTCCTCTTTATCTCCGAAGTAACTAAGTCTGAATTTTGAAGTACTTTTCTATCTCCGAAAAAGTTTTACTTGGCTTCGAAGTGCTTGTCCTCTAACTTTGATGAGTCGTATTTATAGAAGGGTGTCCAGTTAACTCTGAAGGCTCTCAATGTTGTCTCCAAAGCACCTGGTCTTGACTCCAAAGCACCTTGTCTTGACTCTGAGGTTATTACACTTGTACTTTAGAGGGGCTTTATTAACTCCGAAGGTAATTAGCTCATGACTTCTGAAGTGCTTCATTTGACTCTGAAGGTTGAGAGTTTGTAACTTTGAAGTAATTTAATCACTCTGAAGTTATGTTTCTCTATCTCTGAAGTGCTCCAGTGGCTCTGAAACATTTGTCTTAGCTCCAAGGCATTTTTGCTGATTCCAAAGCTTGTGATGTCTTGACTCCGAAAGGATTTCCTTCTGTCTCCAAAATACTTCATTGGCTCCAAAGGAATGTCCTTTTTGTCTTTGAAGTATTTGAGCAACTTCGAAGTTGACTTCGAAGTTTTCTTAAACTCTTAATTTTCTATTTTCTTCTTTTAAGTATATTTGTAATTTATATACTTAGTTTTCTTGAGCATTTACTTGGTTTCTTCCTTTAAGCATCATGAAGTTTATTCTCAAGATTAATTTGGAAAATATTTCTATAAAATGCTTGAGAATAATTTGTTAGTACCTTAATGTTTCACAAATCTCTTTGCTCATCATTAAAATATACTTGGTTAAGAATATTCATCATCAAAATCAAGCTTGATAATAGTGTATGTTCAACAAGAAGATGATGACTCTCAAAGTGAAGCATTAATAAGTGGAGAAGAGGATGATGATATGGTAATGATCACAAGAAGATTCAAGACCATGTTCAGGAAGAAAAAGTTTGGAAGCATCTCAAGAAATAATCTAAAGAGCAAGGACAAAAAGATAGATGTCCCAATTTGCTACAATTGCAGCAAACCAGGACACTTGAAGTTTGATTATCCTGAACTAGAGAAGAAGCAAGGAGATCAAAAGAAAAAGTACAACTCCTACTTCGACAAGAAGAATAACAACAATGACAACAACAAAACTAGTGATAAGCTCATATTTTACAATATTTTAATACCTAAATTCACAAGTTTTGGATCCTTATTTGACATAATTATTAGGTCTACTAGGCTTGGCTTAAAGAAAGAGGGGAGGGAAAAATTTAGTTTATAAAAATTACTCGCTTAACCCTTGTTTAACTAAATTTCCTCTTTTATGCTTGTATACAAATTATACTAGAATAAACATTAAAATAGTAGGATGCAGGAAAATAAGGCAACCACACATATGAGACATGATGTATAATGGTTCAGGCACATTCTCTACTCCACTCTTCCAAGAGCACACCCCTTGTGCCTTGGGTTCCACTATCTCATATAATGGAATTATAATAGTGTACCTAACACTATTCTAGATTCTAGCTCTAGTGGGCATAGACAAATTAGTAATCGATTGCGAGACACACTCAAACAATTGAATTGCTCTTCTTGATTCCAGCTCAAGGGGGAGTAAATCCTAGTGCCTCTTGCACTCTTCTAGATTCTAGCTCTAGGGGGCATAAACAGCTTAACAAGTTATTTGTGAGACATACTCCAACAAACAAACTTATTTTTCTTGAGGTTGGTCTCTTCTACCAACTCAAGGAATACACAAATAAAAATAAAAATAATAAATTACACTTTAATATAGTGTTTCTTGATGAGCGCAAGGGAAGACTTGATTTATAGCTCTTCGTGTTGTAGTAGATCTTCCTTTTGTGGTGTAGAACAAGCCTTGAAAATTTATGAAGGAAGGTTAAGTGCTTTAGCTTAGGTTGCTTGAGAATAAGAAAGTTTAGGCTCAATTGAATCTTCAATAATTACTGCATCAACAACCTTGAAATATCCCTCTATTTTTCCTTAAATAGACTTTCTAAAAATAAGACCAATGGAAGAAGTTATGTTGCAATATGTGGCTTTACAACATTTGAATTTTTGACCGTTGGAGTTGATAGGCGGTACCATAGGAGGCTATGATATTTGGCTATGCCTTAGGTTGTATGGAAGGTGGTAGGGTGAACCAGCTGCGGTCGAAACCTTGGCAAAACTCCCGAACCCATGTCTCTATCAATTGGTAGGCGGTACCACATGCGACCGCGGTATCGGCTGCACTCGAGTCTTTATGCTTAAGCAGCATGGGTCTCGCCAGGAGGTTTCTTCCTTTGTTGTTCTAGATGGTCTGAAGACTACTTCAGAGCCTCTAAAAAATTATGGTAGGTAGTATGACATTGCGCCTCCGGTCTTTGGCTACAGTCACAGGCGGTACACATAGGTGGTTGCACTATCAACTGCGGTTGTCTAGGGACTTCACTCATTCATGGAACACTACAGGTGGTTTCCATTGGCAACTACGATTGCAATTGCAGTGTAGACGATAAGCAGTGGCGGCTGTGGTCCTGCACTTAGATTTTCTACATGTTGCTACTTGTGAAACTTTGACATTCTATATTTGTTTTCCATTGTAAATCAAAATATGATTATCCCTATATGATTTGCATAACTTATGAAGAATGGATATATTCTTTTTGAATCATGTTGTGTATTTCTAAAAATAAAACTCATTTAAGCACATTCTCTCTTGCACATAAGATGATGTCTCTTTGAGGTACATATTTTCTTCTTTGCAAATATATCTCGCTTAAACTTTATCTATATTGATCCAAAATATTACAATATGATAAAACAAGTTAATTCAATATGGATCATAATGATTTCTCCATTTTCTAATCTTTTTAGTTTTATTTCAAATGGATAGCTAATGTAATATGCTTGGAAAAGTAATATTTCAATAATGTACTTACATTTCAAGCATATCTGTTTACATTTCAAGCTTCATTAGTTAAAAGCATCATTAGCATAAATCAGGTGAAAAATAAGTTTTGTTGTCATCAAAATCATACACCTATATCTAACAATAATTTCATTGGCTTTGATTATATATTGCATTAAATGGAGTTAGTTTCTGTATGTCTTTAAATTGTTGAATATGATAAAGACATTACTTGTAGTCACTTTTTGGCATATTTAGAAGCTGATTTGGAAATAGTGTTTAATATGAAAGTTGTAGGCCTTGTTCTTAGATTTCCAACGTACTAAGAATTGCTTAATTTTGATATCGTATAAGAACTTTATAGCCAAAACACTGAAAATTATTTCTGGTGAATAGTTTGATGGGATGCACATCAATTTTGGGCAGTAAGATGGCCACTACAATGCCAGTACAAAGGGATTACAAAGGCATTCATGGACAGCAAGTTGGGCATTACGGCGCCCAACCATTGTAGATGGAAGTCTTTAATTTTAGTAGTTTTATGTTGTTTATGCAAAATAACTTTGAGAATTCGTATGGAAGTGCAAGAAAACCTTAAATTGGGTTATTTAAAGAGGTTTTAAGGTGGAAAACATAAAGAATAATTAAGGAGAGATAGTTGGGACACTACACTTAAATAAAGTGCTTTTGGTTAAGGAGTTCAAGATTAGAAGCAATTGTGGTGCAAAGCTTAGAGGAAGATCAATATTTGATTAGAGTTTTATTGTTCTTTTTTGTTCTTCCTTTATTATTTGGATCATGTTTAGAATCCTTGAAATTATTTTTGATGTTATTATGAGTAGCTAAACTCCTCTTACTAGAGGGGAGATGGATCCTATATGGATATTATGGTGTGATTAATTAGTTATATTAATTAGAGTTTTTATTGGTTTATTTGTGATGTTTTATTCTTTATGCTTTCAATCTATTTATCATCGATTGAAAGATTTTATATTTGGAATTTGACACTCGAGAGAAGTAATCCTGAATAGGATCTAGAGATCATAACATGAAATTCTAGATGACTCGGTAGAGCTGTTAGATTTTGTGAAATCATTTAAAAGAATTACAGATTTTAATGCATTCTTAATCTTTCAATTTTTATAGTGATATCTAAATTCAGATATTGAGAATAGATACTTAACTCAACACTCTAGAGGGGGAGTTGAGTGAATTAGAATTCTTAATTTATAAACCAAGATAACGATTAATATATAATGATTTGAGAATACCATAATTGAAGCATAAGTGAAATCGATCCTCTAGGACATTTCTATCTTGATATCTTTCCACCAAAGCTTGTTCTTTTCTACTTCTTATTCAATATCTTAATATTTTATTCTCTAAATAAAATTAGATTATTTATTATAATAATTAGTGATTAATTAAAATTTATAGTCCCCATGGAGATGATAACCCTTCTCACATTCTTATACTATAAATCTTGACATCGTATGAGTGTGGTTGAATTTCAGTGAACAAGTTTTTTGTGTCATTGTTGGGGACTGTCTTTAGCACAATGGCAGATCAAAATCACTAGAGAGTGATCAAGGATTACTTCAAGCCAGTGGTTAATGATAATTATCTTGGTATTACTTATCCAACCATTAATGCCAACAACTTCAAGCTAAAGCCTGCTTTGATCAATATGGTGTAGCAGAATCAATTTAGGGGTTCTCTAAGTGAAGATCCAAATATTCACTTTGCTATGTTCAAAGAGATAAGTGACACAGTGAAGGTGAATGCTGTTTCAGATGATGCCATCAGGTTGAGATTATTTCCATTCTCTTTGAGGGACAAAGCTAGAGGTTGGTTGTAGAGTCTATAGCCAAGGAACATCACTACATGGGATGAGATGATTGAAAAGTTCTTAGCAAAATTCTTCCAACTTGCAAAATCTAATTAACTTAGAAGTGAAATAGGTCAGTTTAAATAGATGAATTTTGAGCCACTTTATGAATGTCGGGAGTGATTCAAAGATCTAATTAGAAGATTTCCTCAACATGGTTTTTTTGATTGGCTTCAAATCCAATTGTTCTACAATGGGTTGAATGGTCACACAAGGATAATAGTGGATGCTACTTCTGGACGTTCATTAATGGGAAAAACCACAATAGATGCTTATTCTTTACTTTAAGACATGGCATCCAACATTTGCCAATGGCTCAATGAACACAACATGGTAAGAAAAGTTGCTAGTTGTTTTGAAGTAGATACAATCACAGCTCTCACTACATAGATGTCATCTCTAACCCATTGGTTAGCAATAGCCAATTTAGCATCAATGGTAGTTTCAATTTTGGGAGAGTCTTCTTCTCTAATTGGATCATATATGGCTACAAATCAAACTAAGAAAGAGGTACAATATGTGAAAAAATAGGGCTACAACAACTATTGTGTAAACAACCTACCAACTTAGTATTATCTAGGATTGAGAAATCATGAGAATCTTTCTTATGGAAATCCTAGGAATGCAACAAACCCTCCTACTGGTTTTCAACCTCAACATCAATCTCAACCAACATAAAAGAAGCCATTAATTGAAGATCTGATGAGTACCTTTGAAACAAAGTCAAGCAAGATTTACAAGGAAAGAAGCCAGACTTGATAGTATTGAAATGCACATCGAAAATATAAATCTATCAAGTTTTTGGAGACTTAAAATTTTTAACTTACAAATTCTATTGATAATCAAAATCCAAGGGAGTAATGCAATGCTATAACACTAAGGAGTGGTAAATAATTGGAATCTCCAAGGAAGCATGAGGGTCCATAATCATTCTCAGAAGTGATGGACCAAGATGCTACACAAGGAAAAGAAGAGAAAGAGAAAAAAGAACCAAAAAGGGAAGTTTACAAACCTAGAAGAAATTCATTTCAAGATAATCCTCCAATTTTGACTCCATTGCCTTTTCCTCAATGATTTTAAAAGAAGAAAATTGATGAACAATTTATCAAAATTTTAGAAATTTTTAAGAAAATATACATTAATATTTCTTTTGCAGAGGCTTTGGAGCAGATGCCAAATTATGCAAAGTTCATGAAGGAGGTCATGTCTAAGAAAAGGAAGTTTGAAGAATTTGAGACTGTTAAGCTAATAGAAGAATGTAGTGCTATATTGCAAAGGAAGCTTTCTTAAAAGTTGAAAGATCCAAGAAGTTTTACTATTCCTTACACTATTGGCAATTCTTCTTTTCATAAAGCACTGTGTGATCTTAGTGCATCTATTAATTTAATGCCCTATCGATGTTTCGGAAAATTGGATTAGGAGAGGTGAAGCCAACTACCATCATACTACCATTAGCAGATAGGTCTTTGACTCATCCTTGGGGCATTATAGAAGATGTATTTGTAAAGGTAGACAAATTCATCTTTCCAGTTGATTTTGTTGTCATAAAAATGGAAGAAGATCGTGAGGTGCCATTGATTTTTGGAAGACCATTCTTAGCAACTAGAAGGGCTTTAATTGATGTGTATTGTGTTGAGTTAATCTTTAAGGTCAATGACAATGAGATGAGGTTTAACATTTATCATACTTTAGATTGTCCAGTTGAGAAGAATATGTGCAAAAGGATTGAGATTTTGGAGGATTGTGCTATTAAAGATGAAAGTGTTCAAGATCTTTTGGAATAGTGCAATGAAAATTCTATAAGTTGGGATGTTGCAAAAAGTAGTAAGGTTATAGAGCATGTTCTAGCTTTGGATGCACTACCACAAGAGAAATTTAGTGACATTATTGAAAATCTTCAAGAAGAGTCATCAATGTAAGCTATGCATTTCTTGGTAAAGATTTATTCTTTCCAGTGATTATTTCTTCTTCTTTGCATGTGTAGAGGAAGGTGAGTGTAATGCCCTATCTTCTGGGCATTATTGTAGGGCAGTATCATGAGGAACTCTGGATAGAGTCTCCCCTTTACTATTGACCTCTAACCTATACAATCCATCATCTTGTATTATAGAGTGTTATCAGAGTGAAAGTGAATGCCTGATACCTGGAATGGTAACTAAGAGAAGTCCCTAAATTCTGATGGTTAAGGGTTGTCAGACTAAGGAGTATATAACATGCTAATATGAATTAACTAACCCATAGAAACATGGGGGAACCATTAGTTTAGATAATGATACAAGAAGTCCTAATTTGATGTGTTGAGCTTAAACCTGCATATGGTTATATGATTTTGTGATGGTAAACTGTGCAGTATGGCATTGAGAAAAATAATTGATAAAGGAAAAGTCCCTATGGTGAAAGAATATCTTTAAAGGCAAGCTGCTCGTACTTGAGCTACAGGCATTATTATTAAGGAATCACAGCCAAAAGCGCCAAGAGGGAAGAACAACTTGAACAAGGTGCTGGCTCTAGACCAACACTGAATGAAGGAGAAATGAAGTGGTCATTGAGTTAGAGGATGTGGGGTCGGTTGCTTTGGAAACAGATAGGCCAAATATGTTAGGGCCTAGTGGGACTGCCTCGTTAGCACTAGAGGTGGCGCTAGAATTGAGAAACTTTATGGTGATGATTACACGGACACTTTAGGAATTAATATAAGCACAAAAAGGCAGATGGGGGAAACAACCTGGTAGACAAAACATGTTATGAGATAAAATATGGGGGAACCGGCATTAGAAGAGGGGCAAACATGGACGGATTGGGATCGAACTATACATGAAAGACTTCCACAATATGAAGCCATTTGTCTTCAAAGGGCAAAAAGACTACAGAATAGTGGACAAATAGATCTCCAGAATGGAGAAGGCAATCAAATATATGCGATGCCCTGAAAAACACAAAGTTCTTTATGCAATCTACCAGTTAGAAGGCGATGCTATATGCTGGTGGAACACTGTGAGATTGACTGTCCGAAAGGAGGGAGCGGGCTTGTTTTGGGCTGAATTTAAGGGGAGGGTAGTCTGCCAATATGTATGTAACACATAGGGTGTTAATTTTGGGTTAATTATGAACTTGATTATTATTAGGACTATAAAGGCAACAATTTGAGATATGGATAAATTCAATTTGAAATGAAATGATTCAATTATGTGTGAATTGTATAAAAGTTTCATGAAATTATGTCAAGTAAAATCATGTTTATGATTATGTGACATGATTACAAGTTAACTAAGATAAAACTTTGGTGCCTTTTTATGTTATTTTTTGAAAAGAATGGGGAAGAAAAGTGGAAAAAGGATGAAAAATCAAAGAAATAAAAGGGTAGTGAAAATAAGGCCGCGATGCAAAAATTTAGACTTGTGACATTGTTTAGTCGGAGTAGATGAGCAACAACAAGCTACACCATGGTGCTAGAAATTAGGGTCGCGACGCTAGAAATCGAGGCCGTGGTGTTGGTTTGTGAAGATGGGTGTGGGTAGCTAGCAGAAACTAGCATTGCAATGCCAGAATCTGAGGCTGCGGCACATGTCAGTGGTATAAAATGGGGTGGCTGACTTTTTTAGCCAAACCCATTCCATTTTCTCTTTGATCCATCCCATTTTCTTCCTCCTCATACCCTTGCCCCGTTATACCTAATCCCTTACCCTTTTAGCTTGGAAATAGGTAGATTGAGATGAGTGATCTTCCCATCCTCCCTTCTAGCTTAGATTTTTTGTGTTTAGATGGTTGAAAAGGAAAGAAAATCTTATTTGTTGCAAAAAGAGGGAGCTAATGGAAGCTTGGAGCTTGGATTTTTGTCCATGGGAGGAAGCCATACCTGGAAATCATGGTGAGTCACTTTCCCCAACCAAATTTGTAAATTACCATGTTAGGGTTTTTCTTGAACAGTGATTCTTTGGGGAAATGGTGAAATGCATAGGCCTCATGGTAGGGCGTGACAAAATGGTATCTAAGCAAGTGACCTATTTGTGTGATAAGTCTTATTAATCTTTATGATAGCATTAAGTATTAGGATCATGATGGCAATGAAAAAAGGAGATAAGAAATGACATGCCTAATATGAATTGATAAACTCATAAGGAATATGGGAGAACATTATCTTAAGAGTAATTGGAAGTTGTGAGGAAATTTGAGAAGGGCATGTGAATAGTTATGATATTTTATAGTGAATATTGATATGGAATAAAGGTGATAGGTGCTATTAAGTGTCGTGATAGCATTGGTATGGTATCATATAATTACTATGATCAGAGTAGCACAGTGAAGCGTAGTGGTACCCATATGCACACCTTGTTGGCATGTTTGTTTTAGTGTCTGTGAATATGATACATGAGTTGGCATGTATGCCATGATTGCGTGAATTATTGTGATGAGTTAACTAAATGTGATGTATTGTTGCATAAGCTACCAGATGTGTATATGGGTGAATAACGTGTTGTCTAAGTTTTGTTGAGTTATTAAGAAGTGAATAAATTGTGAAATCAGTTATTTATCTTGATTTTTGATTGCTATTTGATAATTGTATGAATATGATATATGACATCCGTGGGATATCATATAAGGTTTGGAAGGCTTGGATGCCTTGTTAATGTAGACACTAGGATGGCGTGGAGGTAAAATGACATGGTATTTAATGTTTTGCATTATGGGCATGAAAGCACACTCTGATTGACTGTTGCCGATGATGGAATGCATATGCATTTTGATTGGATTGAATTGTTATGTGTACTATAATTGTCAATGATGAATTGGAGCATTTCTATGTGTTGAATGATGTGATTAGATTGG
This sequence comes from Pouteria campechiana, assembly GCA_036873735.1. Taxonomy (NCBI): domain Eukaryota; kingdom Viridiplantae; phylum Streptophyta; class Magnoliopsida; order Ericales; family Sapotaceae; genus Pouteria; species Pouteria campechiana. The sequence continues at coordinate 62,812 of JAYJMB010055288.1, forward strand.
ATTAGATTGTAATTGGAATGATGCAATTGTGTACAATGCATTGGATTTGGCTGATTTGCATGAACGTGTCGTGGATATTGTACTGCATACCATCATGAGTTATGAACATGATAGGCATGATTGCAATATGTGTATGTTCTAGAGTTATGTGAAACCATGGATATATGGATGGTAGAAGAGTTCTTGAATGGCATGGTTGGTAAGGCCTATTTGGCCTAGATTAGATGTGATACATATGAGGTATGATGGCCTTTATGACTTAATTAGCATAGTGGCTCGAAAGGCCGGATGTTGATCTGCTTGTGATGGAGAAGAGGCTTGGGATGGCCTTGCTGCCACTTGTGATGGCGAAGAGACCTTTGATGGTCTAGATTTCGCCTATGGTGGTAATGCCAGCTTTGATGGCGATAAGGTTTGTGATAACCTGGATTTGACATCTGTAGGGGTGGGGCTTGGCTGGGACACCTAGATATCCTGTTAGACCTAATATACATATAGGATGAGACCTGGGATTAGCCTGGGGCTTGGCTGAGCTACCTAGATAGTCCGGATGTGATATGGAGACCTGGATGGTTTGACTTGGCACCGAATAGAGTGGAGGTCTAAACAGTTTGGTATGGGGATGCCTAGTTGGCATGGTGGCCTAAAAGGCTTGGATTGGTTATAATGGGTTTGGGGTTGTTATGATGGATTCAGAAATTGTGATGAGCTAAATAGCTTGGATTTCATATGAAATATGAATAATGTGTTGATGTTACATTGTTATGGTTATAGACTGTCATGTAGCATGTAATAAATTACTGTGTTTTGGAACACTGTATTTAATATGAATATACAATAAAAATGGCATAATGGCCTTAGATATTACTACCGTCATGTGTGGATGTGCCATGGTGGTACGGGTGATAGATATGATGATATAGCCGCTGATTTAGTTAACTTGTGAACCCTATGGAGCAGTGAGGGCGGGTTGCCACAGAGGGCAGCAAGAAAGCTACAATGGACCTAGCAGGCTTTGTTGCTAAGGATACAAGGAGATACCAGTGTGCATTATATAACAATAATAATGGAAACACCATGAGAATAAGGGTATGTTGATAATGATAATGATAATAGAAAAATAAATATATATGCATGAAAATGCTTGGTGATAAGGCACTCTGAGAATGTTTATTTTGTGTTATGCTGATAATGACATTACTAATTAATTTAGGCTAGAAGGACTATGGTTGTAATTGTCATGAAATTGTGTTTGATTGTTTGGTATGAAATCAAGGTACAATTTCCATGTTGAGTAATTGGAAACTGATGTTTTTCATGAGTAAAGCCTGCGCCTATATTGTGGAAAATAGATTATATTCACACTTCGAGCACCTTGGATGAGAATTGTACAAATGTTAGTGATAGTAGAAGTAAATGTTTTTTAAATGATTAGGTGATATGATTAGAAAAGTATAACTTGCTCGAGTTATGAAATAGCAAACTTAACAAGAATCAATTGATACTTCAAGTTTTCAGGTCGAAACGTTTTGTAAGGAGGGTGGTCTGTAACACCTAGGGTGTTAATTTTGGTTTAATTATGAACTTGATTATTATTAGGACTATAAAGGCAATGATTTGAGATATGGAGAAATCTAGTTTGAAATGAAATGATTCAAGTATGTGCGAATTGTATAAAAGTTTCATGAAATTGTGCCTAGTAAAATCATGTGTATGATTATGTAACATGATTACAAGTTAACTGAGGTAAACCTTTTGGTGCCTTTTATGTTATTTTTATGTGGAACAAATGATGGAAAAAGAATGGGGAAAGAAAGGTAAAAAAAGGATGAACATTCAAAGAAATAAAGGGGCAATGAAAACAGGTTGAGGGTCAGAAATTCAGAGCCATGACGCTATTTTGTGCAGTCAGAGCAAATGGGCCGTAGCAATTTGCACTACAATGCTAGAAATTAGGGCCTCGACACTAGGAATTGACGTCGCGATGCTGGTTCATGAAGCTAGGTGTGAGCATCCAGAAGAAATTGGTGCCACGACGCTAGAATCTCAGGCCGCGGCACCTATCGGTGGTATAAATTGGGGTAGCCAACTTTTTTTTCCAAACCCATTCCGTTTTCTCTCTGCTCCATGTTGCTTTCCTCCTCCTCATACCCTAGCCTCATTATGCCCAATCCCTTACCCTTTTATCTAGAAAATAGGTAGATTGAGAAGAGTGATCTTCCCAATCGCCCTTCTAGCTTAGATTTTTGGTGTTTAGATGGTGAAAAAAGAAAGAAAATCTTATTTGCTGCAATTGGAGGGAGCTAATGGAAGCTTAGAGCTTGGATTTTCATCCATGGGAGGAAGCTAGGCCTAGAAATCATGGTGAGTCACTTTCCCCCAACTGAATTTGTAAATTGCTATGTTAGGAATTCTTTGGGGAAATGGTGAAACACATAGGCCCTATGGCAGAGTGTGACAACTACAAGCCAGTGAAAGGGCTAGGTGGGCTACAAAATTTATGACTCTATACAAGGTAAGAGAATTGTAGAAGAACATGATGAGCAGTTTAGATTGTTGGCCAAATTTGTGTCTAGGCACAGATAGATTCTTTGGAAACAACTCAAAAATTTCAAGAAGAGTTGAGATTGATAATCTAGAAGGAGGTAGCTCTATTAATGTTAACCAAATATGAGAATATTTTGGAGCGTGCTCATATAGTGGAAAGGTAGGAAGAAAAACATACTAAATGGCATGAAAGGAAGCGCGCCAGAGATATTGAACTAGGGCGCCGAAAGAGGTCCTGAACTGAATAGAGTAGCAGTGCACCTTCAGAGAAGGTTTGCTACTAAATTGAATGTTGTTGATTGAGAAGCACGCATGTAACATGAGATTAACAAAGCACAAACACACATAATTTTACTTCATGAAGAGATTGACGAAGCATGAGTTTTATGAGATTACTTGGCAAGTGCTTTGAATGTAAACCAGATAATTGGTGATGTGTATAATAGAGTTAGAACTAAATCTTCTTATCACCAAGTATGTGGTAATTTTTCCTTGATTTCTCAAGTAGAGCTAACATGCATAGAATAGGCCTTAGAAGATGAGAATTAGATTATATTTATGCAGGAAGAGTTAGAGCAATTTAAAAGAAATGATATGTGGACACTTGTTCCAAGACCAGACCATCAATCTATTATAGGAACTAAATGAGTCTTTAGGAACAAATTAGATGAATCGGGAATAGTTGTGAGAAATAAGGCAAGATTAGTAGCAAAAGGATATTGTCAAGAAGAAGGTATTGACTTTGAAGAGTCACATGCCCTTGTTGCTAGGATATAAGCCATTAGAATGCTATTAGCTTTTGATCATTTATTAATTTCAAACTCTATCAGATGGATGTCAAAAGTGTATTCTTGAATGGATTCATAAATGAAGAGTTTTATGTAGAAAAATTTTTGGGTTTAAAGACCCTTATGATCCAGACCGCGTCTTCAAACTTAAGAAAGCTCTCTGTGGTCTTATATAGGATTCTAAAGCATGATATGAGAGGCTAAGTTCCTGATTGAGAAAGGATTTAGTAGGGCTAAAGTAGATACCCCACTCTTCATTAAGAATGACATAGATAATATTCTGATTGTTCATATTTATGTTGATGATATTATTTTTTGTGCTACTAATGAAAAACTATGTCAAGAGTTGTGTAAGGTCATGTAGGGAGAATTTGAAAGGAGCTCCATGAGAAAGTTAAATTTCTTTTTGGGCTTACAAGTCAAACAAATGAAAGAAAGAATTTTCATCCATTAAGCCAAATAAAACCATGGAGCTCCTGAAGAAATTCAAGCTAGAAGAGGGAAAGCCTTTTGAGACTCAAATGAGCACGTCCATCAAAATGATCAAGGATGAGAAAGGTAAATTAGTTTGTTAAAAGTTATATAGAAGCATGATAGGATCACTATTATACTTAACTATTAGTAGACCAGATATCATGTTTAGTGTCTGTGTATGTGCTAAATTCTAGTTAGATCCTAGAGAATCACATCTCATTACTGTTAAGAGAATCTTTAAATATATTTTAGACACCAAACCTTGGCTTGTAGTATTGAAAAGGTTCAAATTTTGAGTTAGTAAGATACTGGGATGCAAATTTTACTAGTTACAAATAGAAAGAGAGAGTAGCTCAAGATCTTGTTAGGTTTTGGGAAGCATGATCATATCATGGTTCTCTAAGAAATAAACTGTTGCGAAATTTCCAAACACAAGTGCATGTGTCGCCAATAAGTAATAAAGAAGTAAGAGATTGCTCCCATGAGGGCTAAGTTTACCAAGTACAAAAAATACTTTAGCTCTAAATTTTGTTTGAGCAATCAAATAATGATCAGAAGAAAGAAAAGAACATCTAAACTAACAAAAATTAACAAGAATGTTGATCTAGGCATGTAGAGAATTAATGTTTAAGGCATCTAGGGTTTTTGAGTTCACCAGATTAATACTATTTAGTACTTATCCAATTTAATCAATCAATTTTTATTCCTATGTTGATAACAAATTTCTCTTTTTTTAATTGTTATTCTTTCTCAAGTCATAACAATCTATCCTAATTAGCAAATTTCCTACATCTCTATGAAAATTCTGAACTAACAAAGATGCATTAAGAACAAGAAATTCATGGGGTTACATAAGCTTCATGGATATATCTATTATCATGATGATCTTATGGTATTTAACCATGGTTTAATTCAATTATCACTTCTAAGCCTCAAATTGAATCACAAATCATGTAGAAAGGGCTAACATACTTTCACAAGAATTAAAGTCAGATTTAACACTCAACATAAATCGTGAATAAACATAAACTTGAATTAAACTAAATAAAACTAAATATTCATAATCCAACTACATCGTTGCCTTAGAACAAAGTATTTAGCTCATAATTAAATTAAAAGAAATCAACAACATTATCTTAAACATGATTAAGAAAGAAAAAGAATTGAAAAAGAATTGAGAAAGATAAGAGAATGAATCTATCTCCAAGTAGCAATCTCTTTCTCTTCCTTTAATTTTCCTTCAAAATCTCTTCTTTTGCACCAAAGATCTTCTCTTCATGCAAACCCATGTTCTCTGCTTCCAAGTTTTTTCACTACTACATTTTTCCCTTTTAAAAAACCCAAATTAGGGTTATTTTAGGAATCCTTTCACTACTTTAGTTATAATTTTCTCATACAATATCAACATATTGTGATTCATGATGAGTTAGAAATATAATTGCAATGGATTCAACTTTAATGTTTAACACAGTTTCCAAATAATCCTCCATCTATGTTAAAAAGTGGCTACAAGTGATGCCTTTGTCATATTCATTGAATTTGAAGTCTACGATAGTTGCAGTATTTTGGCCATAACTTCTATGTTTGATCTCCAAATCCTATGATTCTTGAGTTTTTGGATAGATAACTTGAAGGTATGAAACTTCTATAATAAAGGCATTGCCTAAATTAGTCTCCATATGTACCAAAAATGGCCTCAAAGTGATGCCTTTTATCATCTTCAATAGTTTTATCACCTAAAACAGAAACTAACTCCATTGAGTAAAATATATAATAAAAAATGAATGAAATTACATCAATTAAGGATCAAAAATAGGTAAATTTAGGTATTGAAACATAGTAAAATATGGGCTTATCACAGACATCTATTGCATTGTCAATTGCTGAAGCCGAGTATGTAGCTATAGGCAGATATTGTGCTTAGATCCTCTGAATGAAACAACAACTGGGTATTTTAGTTTAAGTTATGTTGATACACCCATTAGATGTGATAATACTATTACTATAAATCTAACAAAGAATCTAGTTTTACATTCTAGAACTAAGCATATAGAGGTTAAATAATATTTTATTAGAGATCATGTGCAAAACCACAATATCTACTTGGAATATGTACAAACTGAAGATTAGTTACCAGATATTTTCACTAAGCCACTCCAAGAGGATAGATTTTGTGAGATTAGAAGGGATCTAGGCATATTACATCTATGTGCATAGATTGCTTATCATGTGATTATCTTTTAAATGCTTTCAATTACATATTTTTCATGATATATTTACATCTGTTGCATGAATTTTCTATAGAACTTAGCTTTTATTTTTTGCAAAAGTTAGTTTCAGAGGTCATTTTAGAAACTTTAAAATAGTTTTAGATATCTTCTGCACTTAAAATTCAAAATTCTTAAATTTCTTGCACCTTCAAAAGTTCTAAAACCTAAATTCAGAACCTCTGAAGCTTGAGCTAAACTCCATTTTGGAAAATCTGAATATAACCTCTCTCTACTTTGAAGTCTTTCAACATAGGCTAAAATGACTTCAATATCTCTGAAGTTATAACTTAAGAGCCTTTGAAACTCCAAAAACCCCTTAAAGCCCTAGGATCATTGTGAATTAAAAAAACCCTTGTTTTAGATGCTCTAAAACTCTTATCCTAAACTCTGAAACCTTACTTCAGAATCGTCGATTCAAATTCTCGCTTGATTTATACATAATATACCCCATTTGATTGCATCGATCCATTCATATTTGAAAAACCCTCATTTCCACTCTTCTGAAACCCTTCTGAGACCCCTTTTTCTCTAAGCCCTAAGCCAAGAGCTTTTAAACCCTGAATCTAACTACTGCAATGGTGAGGATGAAGAAAGTGAGTAAATCAATAGGTTCTGCATCCAAAGAATCAGAAGCAAAGGAAGGATAACAGAAAGTGAGGAGGAAACTCTAAGAAAAAGAGGGAGATTCGAAGTAGACAATACTCTTGAGGTAATTGTTAATAACAGAGAGTTTGCATATGTTAATGTCACACCTCTCCTAGGGACCTATGCGGTTTACCGTTACCCTATATTTTTCCCATTTCTAAGGAAAAATTTTACCAAAAATCTAGCAGAGTTTGCCCTAAATTAGGTGGATCTAAACCTATGCAATTGTTAGTCAAATATAAAACTTGAATTTAACTACCATAAAACAATAATATAAATCACTAAACTCCCAGAATTTATGCACACACTGCCTAGGATTTGAGTTGTTCCATTATGGCAATAAACAATACTAGAATATTTTACATCCATCCACAATATTAGTATGACATGCCAATACCATTCATTATGCAACATTTGATAACTTTTAACTACAATCATAGATAAATACATGATAGAAATACAATCGTAATTTATCATATTGGTGAGAATATATCTTCATGACTTGCTCGCCCATCTCAACCCTCAACTGGGATTCTTTACCTCTCCTGTTAGCCAAAAAAAATAGAATAAGAAGGCGTGAGTCTGGGCAAACTTAATAAGTAGGCAAATAGAAAATAATATTAAGATAATAGCAGCATGTTCGTACTCAAAACATGTATAGATACATCATACAGTAATCATGAGAACACACTCATGAGGCTTAAGTCCTCACCATTCCAATGCACCTTTTTAACCATTCTATCATATTTTATATCATAAATTCAACATAATTTATATTATTTTTTGATCACTCTAACACCTCATATCATAGTAGTGCCATGTAGGCACTGCATATCATAACTATGCCATTCCAGCACAACATATATTATAACTATGCCATACAAACATAAAATAATCCATGCATACCCTTATGGAATCTTTCCCATTCCATTAAAATATATAGTTACATGATATAAACAACCTGCCCTTGGAATATTCACAATCCTCACCCAGACACATATCAAGGAATACTCACAATCACTTTATTCACATATTCATTAATATATGCTCAGGGAATCCAATTATTCTCAACTAGGAACCCATTGCATCATGCAATTAATTCATACATATCCAATAGCAAAGAATATATCTAATAATAAATATACTTACACACAATAAATGGGATATCCACTGTCCCTATCCATTCATATATGCCCATGCAAAGCATGGGATGTCCGCTATCTCCATTCATTCATATATGCCCATGCAAAGCATGGGATATCCACTATTCTCATTCAGTAATACATTCACACATGAATAGAAAAGGTGCTTACTTACCTTAATGAAGCGCACTCTTCCATCTCCAAGTTTCATAAATTGGCTTCTCATTCACTGCTTAAATGGCCTTACATACACAACAATCCCATTCATTTAGAAGAAAATTTTACTAATGCATATCAAGCCAACCAAGTACAACTTCTAGAGATTATGATTGGTTTCTTGAGATATCCATATAACTTTCAAGTGCATAGCTGCACTTTAACATTAGCCATAAAATTATCTATCTTTTGTTCTTATTTAATCATTCCTTAATCATATATTTCATATGGTACATAAATTGTCTTAATATCTCTTTCATGGCCAAAGTTAGGCTACCATGGATTCATCGATTACATCATCTTCCTCATGAAAGTATTTCCTTACACATGTCATAGGCACTAACTAATTCATGCTTTCTCAATAAAGCGTTTCAAGAACTATGTATCTTGTATACAATGCAATTAACATGTAATCAATTGTAAAAATAGACAATTAAGTCCTTAATTCCATAATTCAATTGTTTAAACATTTTGTACACAATGGCCTTTTATAGCCTCTGCTTATGTTATGATCCAAAATTAGATCTCTCACCCTTAGCAAGTCCCAAACCCCTATAATTCATGAATAAATCATTTTCCCCATGATAATTATACATAAACCATGTAATTACCCCAAAATTACTATTCCCGATTGATATAAAACCCTAACAAAGCAAAATTTATGAAGTCATTTCAAAAACATTAGAATAAACAAATTACTTATAGATGGCATGCAAATCCCCAAAATACCAGGTCCATTCCACCCCCAAATCACTGCTCAGGGATGGCCTAAACCCTACCAAACAACAAAAACCAATTTAATTAGGTTCAAACAAATATACCCTGATATTTAAGCCATGGCTTCCATCACTAAATATGAATCCAACTCAAAGCTCTTCGTAGGTTCCATAAATTGTAACAAACCCAATTTTCTATCTTCCTTCAACATGCAAACGAATGAAACTTGGGTTTAGATGCATGATAGAGTGAAGTCACATGATTTTCTGTACAAAATGATAAGAATCTCAAGCTTAGTGGGGTAGGGTTTGGGGCTAGGGCATTGGCATAGAAAAGAAAATGGAATGGAGAAAAAAATGCAATAGAATGGATTTTTAAAAAACCCACTAACTCATCTTCGCTAGCCAGGGCTGCAGCGTCGGATTTGGATATCGTGGCACTAGAATTTTTGGTCGCCACCCAATGTGCCATCTTGATTTGGCATTGTGGCATCCACACCACCGACCCCTCTTTTTTTGCTCTGTTTGCCCTATTACTTCTCCGCTTTGGCTCATTTCTCCTCATGCTTTTTTATCATGATTTTTTTCACTTAATATTAACATATAATATATAAAAATTATACCCTAAATAATTGGGGATCAAATCATATAACCATTCACATATGCTTTTAATTGGCAAACTTTCCTTTAACTTATCACACATACTTGAATCATTTCAATTCAATATAAATTTATCCACCTCAATTCATCATTATAATTATACTGGAGATAACTATATAATTATCCAAAATTTAACACCCTAGGTGTTATAGTTAAGTATCTGAAAAACTTAGAGAATAAGAAGGTTGTTAAAGGAAGAACATTTGATTTTTAATTTTTAGGAGAACATAGTTTAAACCTGGAAGTATGTAGATGGATTAAGTTCTAAGGTTGGGCAAGCTTTCTAAGTTATAGGGACAAATGCTACTCGAGGATGGTTAAAGCCCTAATCTATAACTATAACTCAATTACTCAAAAATCATGGATAAAACCAGTTGAAGTAGACCTATCTACTGACAGTATTAGAGAAAGTTTTAATTTACCTGAAGTTGAGAGACAAGGAGTTAAATGGCCCTCAACTAGAGCAGAGTTATTTTCAAAGCTAGTAGGGGTAAAAATTGGATAAAAGGAGAATTATTTACATGCTAGTCATCTAGATTTAGACCTCAAGTTGGCTCACAACCTAATCATCAATAACATCTATCTAAAGATAGGAGGAATTGACCAGATTTTAGAGAAGGATGCAAAGATTTTATGAGCAATGAAGAATAAGAAGAAGGTGGATCTGTCTCAAACCATCATTGACTATCTCTACCTGGTCAAGACAACTACAAGGTTTCCACTTCCATATGGAATGGCATTCTCGAAATTCCTAAGGATGGCTGGAGTGAACTTATCAGAAGAAGAAGGAGAAGAATTTAAAGGAACTAACGTGGTGAACCAAATCACCTTGAAGAGAATTGGCTTCACAAGAACTGCAAATGGATGGATTCCTGAAAAGCCAAGGAAGGTGTTGGAGCTGTGGAAAATCAAAAGGGGATCATATGGCCCCACCCGAGTAGCTGTCGGACCAGCTAACGGCACCAGCAACACGGCTGGCCGGCAGCGTCATGAGCAATGCCGACGGCCATTTGGGACGACCCGCTGACAGTGTCACGAACGACGTTAGCCGCAACGCGGAACGGCCAGCGGACGACACCGGCGCACGAACCTTGGCAGCGACGCAGAACCGATCAGCCGGCGACACCGACAGACAGCGTCGGTGTCGTCACAACAGCAGGTGCATTCAGTAGGATGCACCCTGTTCGCGCCTACCGCGAAACAGGGTGTCTGACTGATCACTGTCGGCCTCATCGGCGGCGAGTGGACATCACCAGCGACATACTTGACGATGACGCACCTCTCCAGCGTCGACGGCGTTGTGGCGGACCGTCAGCAGCCATGACCAGTCACCGGCAGCAGCACGGACAGCAAACGTCCGTAAGACGCCGCTCATTTCTGGCCGGCAAGCCAACCGCACGATGCGGGAGGGGACCTCAAAAACGTCGGCGCGACGCAGGGACCCTGATGAACGGGCCTGATCAGACGTCCGACCATCAGCCGGCGAGATCGCACGCCCTTTTGGCGGCCAGGAAAAAGCGATCCGTCCGGCGCCGACGACCCACCTCC